>JARPMJ010006990.1:0-47212 GCA_033366665.1 Phoxinus dragarum
ATGGGTAGGTTTAGGAGAAAACCCACTTCTCTCTGCTCGGGGTTGACGTGAAGTGGGGTGGCGCAACCCAGAGAGTAAGCAAGGTGTGTTTGTAGAGGGTCAGCTGGCGTGGTGATGCTGGAAGCCAGCACAGTTCGCACAAGGCTTAAGAGTTTCAGGTACGGTGGGATTGCACCTGTGGCTAGGCTGTCAGTGGAGGAGCTAACCTCCCACAGCATGTCTGTCGTTAGTGCTGTAAACAGCGGAGTCTGGGCAAAGTCTTTCTGGAAGATATTAAACAGCGGTTTCATTGAGTTCCCAGTCTGGTTCGCTGCGTTGACACTGGACATACCAATGTTAAAAAGAGTTCTGGCGGCAGCTACGGCTCCGAGCAACGCTCCCAGGAACCGTTCGGATCGGTGGTTGGTGCTTAGGAGTCCTGATTGCGTGGCAGTCACTTTCTCCAGTTGGTTGAGCAGATGTTCGACCTTGGCTTTGGCGGTGAGGGAGGGAGTCCTCTGTCCGTTGGGCACTTGCCCAGGTGTATGGGGCTGCGGTGCTGGGGTGGTGTGCTCTGTAGACCGGGCAGGACTGGATGAGTCGACCATACAATGGCTGAGTGTAGGTTCCGCAGTCGGTAATCAGAAGTCTCAGTTGTTCTCTCGGTGGCAGCTGTCCTCTGGATGGCTGACAGCACAGCATGACGACCCACAGCAGCAACCTGGTACAGATGACAGAGAGAGAGAGAGAGAGAGGGAAGGAAGAGGCAAACGAGGGTTGTCTTTGGTTGGACAGGGCAGTTCTTTTGCTTTGTGGGTGGGCAGCTAGGTTTAGCTCGCCTTGGCCCATGCTTTGTCACATCTTTCTGCCAGCCTGTCGCTTGCTTCAATGTCTCGTCAGTGACTCTGGTGCTGTGTTGTGCCGCACATGATGCGTCATAGATAAACATTGGCATGACCCCCCTTTTGCAACTGTTCAGCACAAGCTTTTGCGCTGTGATGTCAACAGGTGCAGAACCCGTAATGTTGTGTGTATGCAGCGTGTGCATGTTATGCAGCGGATTGAGGCACTGGCTGTCAGTGAGCTCAGACGGCGTGCAAGGGAGGCAGGAGGGGTATAAGTGGAGGCAATGCCAAGTCGTTGTTGTGGTGTCAGAAGCCCGCATGTCCGCTATGTTGGGTGTTGCAGACAGCGGAGCCCGCGTAAGCGGCACAGGGTTAGGCAGTGTAGCCTGTAAAAGTCTTATGCAGTGTGTAGTCGTTGCAACTGTGAGGGCGGGTGGGTGGGTCGGGTGTGACCACCGCTTTCCGTTTAGTGCGCCAGGCTTGGCGCGGGCATGAGTTTGGTCATGTGGCTGCAGGTCAGTCTTGACCTTGGCACAGCATTTGTTAAAGTCTTTTGTGGGCTGGAAGGTGCAGGGTAGCGAACTTGAAACTTGACCTGTTGCTAAGTCTGTGTCGTTGTGACTGGCTGAGGGAGTTCCCATGAACTGTGTGACCTGACGGTCTGGCTCTGTGGAAAGTCTCGTGACCTCTGTGATCTGACAGTCTGGCTCGGGTGGCCTGTGTGACTGGATGGGGAGAGGTTCTGGCACTTGGGCCCAAAGAGTTCGCTTTTTGAAGTCCAGTAAGGGCTCGAAACGATCCAGCAGGTCTTTGCCAATGATGAGTGGATGAGTGTTCATTGGTGAAACGTACACAGGGTGAGTCAGCGACATAAAACCTATTGACAGGTGGATTAGAGTTAGCTGTTCGAGCCGGATGCTATTTTGGCTGTATGAATGCACCTTTAGCTCACAAGTGTGGGATTCAAAAGTTCGATTCTGTCTCTTAGCTTCGACTTTAAGTCTTTTGAAAAGTTGAGATGAGATCACAGTGAGGTCTGCTCCTGTGTCTATCAAGGCTTCAAGTTTCACTTCCTTCTCCAAAGTGCAGGCTAGGTAGGGTTTCCTGGTCACCCCCCTTTCAAGAAGGTTTCCCAGAAACTGTGGCACCGGGGCTGTTGTTGTCAGTCGGAGTGAATGGTAGGTGTTGTCAGTTTGTGATGCAACAATGAGTGAGTGAGTGGAGCTGCTATTTGGTGATGTAACAGCAAAGTTCATGGGTTGCGATTTGATAACAATGTCTGGTGGGTTGTCCCCGGGCGGGACGTGTGGCTTGCTGCGGGGGCAGCTAGCCGGAACAGCACTTCCTGGGACTTTGTGATGTTGGTCCCAGGTGTGATGTGTTGTGCTGTTTCGTGTAGTGTGTGCAGCTGTCAGCTGTGGTGCTGGAGCGGAGCTGTCACTTGGTGGTGGTGTGACAGCTCGCTCTGTAGTCTGTGGGGGACGAGCAGTGTTCGTGGTGCTTGGCTCAGGCAGATGGCAGTCAGACAGGGTGTTGGTTTCAGTTCTTATGCTTAGACATAAGATGTCTGGTTCGTCCTTGTCTCTCTTGCGATGTTTCTTGTGAAGAAACTCTTTCAGCATTCTCACGATCTCTGCTGTCTCCGACGTGGCTGCACTGTGTTTTTCTGGTGTGCGATGAGGCTTGGGCTTACCAGTAGCATGTCGAGAGGGGTTCCAGGGCTGGCTTTCTGGGCTTGGAGTTCTGGACGGCGGGTGATGCCGGTCCCAGAACCTCTTAGAGCGCTCGCTCCGATGCTTTGGATGAGCACCGTCCCGGTTGTGCTGCCCTCTGCTGGCTTGGAACGGTCTTGACTCTCTGTGGTACAGTCTGTGACTGTGGTGCTGTTGGGCACCTTCTGTGTCTAGCTCTGAGCAGTGCTCAGAGACAGAGTCGATTGTGGGGTCTTTTACAGTCTTTTTGGAAATAGTCTTTTGCTCGGTGTAAGCTTTGTGGACCAAGTCACGTAGCTGTTGGTAGTCCCTTTTGACAGTCTCTGGTTGACGGTCTAGGAAGCTGCGCACGTCACGGCTAGAAGTAATTCTGAGCAGGCAAAACTTGTCCCAAGCTGTCACGTTGGCGACAGTTTGCAGGTGAAAGTCAATGTCTTGAAGGTAAGCATGTACATCATGGCCTCCTGCAAGGTTTGGAGTGAACGTGGGGATGTTTCTGGCCAACTTGTCAACGTTTGTGGGGGGAGAGCTGTGGCTGGGGGCCCAATCCGTCTGGAGGGGATTCTGACCCTTTTCAGCTCCACCCCCTTCAGCTTTGGGAGCCGTGCCGCGCTTAGCGTTAAGTGTTCTCTGTGAGGGCCCCCCCCCTTTCTGCTGACAGGGGTTTTTGTTGGCTGGCTGGTGTGTACCGGCTGGTCAGGGGAAACTTTGTGGTGTTTGTTTCCCCTACCCGGTCACTATTAAGTCTGTACGAATGTCTCAGTTCTTTGTGAACAATGTCAAGTTCGTCTCTGAGATCGTGTCTCTGCAGAGTAAGCTCATGGATTTCAGCTCTGGCCACCTGTAAGTGTTTTTCACAGGCTGTGGCTTTAGCGTGTTTGTCTCTTAGTTCAGTCTTTGCTCTCTCGAGGAGAGCGTCACTTTGTTGGAGTCTTTCGTCGAGTTCTTTACAGGTTTCTTTCTCCGACTGTTCTCTTTGGTCTGTGTCGAGGCGAAGATCTTGCAGGGCCTTTCGAAGTCTTTCTACTTCTTTCTGTAGCTCTGGATCTGTGGCGTTCTCTTTCACGGTCTGGAGAAGAAGCTGGTCAAGATGACTTTGGGTGTGGGCCTGGTTCCTCCGGGCCTCCTCTGCTTGAAGCTTTAGCGCTGCTGCTTCCTGCTCCAGGTTGATGTGGCTCCTTTCGCTGAGCCGTGCCTGGGCGACGAGTTTGTGTGCGAGGCTTCCGACGATTTTGGCCCAGTCCTTGTAGCTGTGGCTCTGTGTCGGATCGTGGGTCATCAGTTCGACCAGGTCGGTGTCCAGCTGTTCTCGGCTCCGGGGCTCTGTGTCAGCGGCGTCTCCGGGCAGGAAGTCGGTCGTCATGGCTCTCAACCACAACTCGAGTTCGTCCCACTGGGCAGCCATACTGGACGGCCGTGACCTTGGCACACTGTAGGCGAGAGAGAACACAGAACACACACACAAAGAGACCAATGCAAGTTCGTTTTAAGGTTAACGAGCTATGATCATACGGCTATGCCGTTTATGAGAATTTTGGGGCTAACTGATGCCAACAGTTAGACAGTTCGCGGAGCCAATTAACTTGGGTCGTTTGAGGACCTGCACTAGAGGTTGTGACGAGCAGTAGCCTGGCGGGTCACGTGGTGGCCCCGGCTGCTGGTGGTCAGTCTACTGCTTAGCTTCTTTGATGGCTCTCTCAGGTTACTGTTTCTAGGTGAAATGAAAGAAACAAATCACAACAGAACAAAGGATAGAACAGATCAAAGTGAAATAAGATCAAACAATAGTAACACGGTATGTGTTAGAGAGAATAAGGAGGAGTCAGAATAAGGAACCACTGCCAGAGTTTACGATAGGGTATACAGGTGAGTGGGGGCTATCGGGGTAGAAAACCTAGGAAGATGGTGAGGCTTGGAGAAAGGGATATAGGCCAAACACTTAAATGACCGGGGAATATCTAATATTCTGTGGCTTATACTAAGTGTATGGGTTTTACCTTATTTAGTTTGCCTGGGGTGAAATGAGGTCACTCAGGTGGGAGTCAGCGGCGCGGTCAACCTTCTCGACGGTCCCACACACTCGAGCGCAGTGGACCCGGGCCTTCTGTTACTCTGCGTACCACGGTGCGACCTTCCCAAACAACTTGCGACCTTACACACAACCTGGCAACGCCAAGGTGTCAACTGCCAGACAGCACGACAAAAATGGGGTTTTCACCGGAACCCGGCCCCTGCAGCAGGCCCTGGTTCAGGTAATTGTCCCGAAATTGCCTTGTGTGTCAGCTGGCGTGGTTGACTTTACCCTTGGAGTGCCAAATTGCTGATGTAGCAGTTGCGTGCCACCCCAATGGTAAGAGACAGAAGAGTCCGAGACTCACGCACGGCCGGTGTCGGTCGTGACGACCAGGTGACCCCGCTCGCTGGAAACCAACCAGAGATGACTGTCAAATCACCACAGCGCCCTAGGGAGAACTACACATAAACACACAAAAAGGGGTAAACAGGTGAAAGTTAAAGTCAATTAAGGCTTTCTTGTTTAAACCAAGTTTAGTAATTATGTATGTAGAAGTAAAGGCAAAGGCTTTGAAATAATGGTAAAACAAAAAGGGAATTATGATAATGTTGGTGATTATCAGAATAACCTAACCTAAAAGAGAGATAAGAAAATTAGGAATAAAAAGTAATAATAAATTTTTTTTTTTGAAAAAAAAAAAAATTTAATAATATAAAAAAAAAATTAATAAAATAAAATAATGAAACGACAGGATGACCCCAGAAGAAGAGACAGGCCGCAGTAGTGGGTTTGTCCCACAAGGGGGCGTATCTCTTTTCAGTGGTCAACCTGGTTGGACAGACAAACTCATTCAAATTAAATCCAACTGGTTTAAATTCAAATCTAAATAAGCCTGTGCAGAAATGTAAAAATCAGGGTGATATTTTATAATAATCCAGATGACGTTAAAACATCAGTAATTACTATGAAATAATCAGAAGGGAAAGATGAAATAAGTACACACTTCAAAAGAGTGAAAGGGGATTAAGAGTGGCACCGACTTAGTATCCACAAGGCCACGCGGTGGCGCTGTTTCCTTCTAGTGGATGACAGTGGCTGCCAGCCAAACAAGATTTAAATCCAAAATTTAAATCTGATTTAACTCGAATTTAGATAAGCGTGTAAGGGGATTGAGAAATCAGAATGATATTGTACAATAATTAAGATGCATTTAAGTATCAGTAATTATTATAAAATAATCAGACGAGAAAACAGAAATAAAGCAATTCACACAGAATTGGAAACAGAAAAAACGAGTTGAATGAACCGCTTTAGCGGGTGGGCGGCCACTAGGTGGCGGATTTCCTCTAACTGGGCTCTCAATGGCTGGGCTGGGATTTAATTTAAGTTTTAATTCACCTCTTGTTTGAACCAAACTCAAAGTAAATGTACCAGTCACAAGCAGGAAAATTGTCTAACACAAAATAATATTCGCACGAGCAAAGCTGGAAATGCCAATAATTATTGAGAATTTAGACATAAGCTAATTCACTATTCATCATAGAACACTTGAATTTAGCAGTACGAGAGCATTATCTGAAACGGCCACGAGATGGCGTAGTTGCGCTCATGCAGGCTGACGTCAGTGGGAGGCGGTGCTCACGCAGGGTGACGTCGTTGGGGCGCGTATTTTGAGACTTGAACACCTAAAAGGACCTCTGGTGTTTAGTCCGCGGAATTACAACCAATTTTAAATGTGACTCTAAAGAGCTCAGAGCGTTCAGCTCAGTCACGTGCTGATTTTCTGTAATAGAAATCACAAAGGGACAAGATCTGCGGATCTGTGGGTGCTATACTGCACAAGAGCGTGAAGCAGGGTTTCTTCGCTGCAAAACACAATTGTGAACACAGGAATTATCGTCTGTTGTTGGGTTCCCGTAAACATTTAACCACAATAGCACTTATGATTTAAAAATGTCTTAGGTTTACAAAATGGGTAGCTAATCCAATTTTCGACCAGGAGTTATCGTTATTTTAACGATCTAATATTTATTAGGCCTATTATCGAAACGGAGGAGACTCGCTCTGTTCCAATCTACCGCGTGAACAAAGAAACTCGTTTGATTTCAAGCGGGCTAAAGCAATATTAATTACAGGCTGAACAGAGGTTCTTTTCTCTAGGACATTTACCGGTATTGTCACTTCCAGCGTCTGTTAATATGCTTGAGCTGAGCTGGCTTCTGCGCCAGTCAGTTCTTCAGTGAGCGCGCGTGTGTTCGCACTAGGGCGCGCGCGTTTCCTCACTGAACCGCGTGGACTCTCGCTGGAGCGCGCGCGTGGGTAACACAATATTAAGAATGTACGGGATGTACAGAGATTCTGTTCTCTTTACCGAAACAATATTAATATAATACATCGAAGTTTATTTTAGCAATTAACAGGGGCTGAAAATGTTAAACATATATAGCAGGGGTCAATTTGCTTTGACTGAGATCGGCTTCGTGCCTTCTAACAGTCCTTCAGTGAGCGCGCGTGGTTTTTGCCTTACTAGGGCGCGCTTGTTTCCTCAATGGGAGCGCGTGGACTCTCGCTGGAGCGCGCGCGTTACATTAATACACAATATAGACAGACTGAAACTGATTTGCTCGTAAAACACAAAGTTTGAGATTGCGCGTAATTTTCTCCACCACTAATGTAATATAAATGCCTTAGGCTTCGGACTCTGGGTCCGGATGAATTAGCTCAAATGATCCATAGGGAATTTTAATAACTAATCGTGAGTATGATTAATATTCTGCATATTTCAGTTACATTAAATTGTCGAAAGTGAAAGTGGATTATATGAATATATGAATAATCAATCACAACGAATTATAATCCCTCATTCATATATCAATAATCTTACTTAACTTCGATTATGAAATAATCTTTAAGGGAAACTAATGTAATTATCAAATCGTTGTTCGTCCAGCGACCAACGTCAGATTAAGTGATTAATTTCTCAATAAAGTTATCCTTCCTTATAAACTCCAAGAAACACCAACCTTCTGGCCGTGAACATTAATATTTCTGGTGTTTATAAAATTAAAACTAACTTACTTAAACAGGGAGCTCGGTAGCTATAACCTACCTCATTGACGTTTGTGGTTTTACGAGCGTTTTTCACAGACACAGTCTTGAATACATTGTTTTAATAAATGCAAACTACAGAGTATAACGGATTACACATAGTGATTATAGGTTTTATACGTCTATGTACAGTTACTTACATTAAACAGGCCAAGACAAAAACGGGTAACAGCTGATGAGAGAAAGAGAGTTATAGAGAGTTGGGGAGGGGCGCTCTGGGGCCCGCGCTCGATGTGATTGCGGGACAGAGAGAGAGAGATAAAGAGAGGATGAGAGAGAGAGAGAGAATGGTCACGTGTGACCATAGGACAGCAAACATCACAGACCTCTGAGAGAGACATCAATCAAAACACCTTAAAACATTAAAGCTCGTAGAGTGGATACTTGCAAAAGGATCGTTGTGTGCGTAATGTGTCTGAGGAGGAACTTGCGTGTGGCCTCCTCGGAGCAGAGTGCGCGCGCTCGTGCTGAGGCGCGCGTGCTTGTTGCCAGAGCAAGCTGTTCGCGGGAGTTTTGAAGAAGGTCTCTTTGGAAGGGTAGTTGCTGAAGGAATTCAGGCTTCGTTCGTTCGACTCGTAGGTGGAAACGAACAAAGGAGAATTTAACAAGGAAACAAAATAAACTTTTGTAAGGAAATAAAAAGTGGAGGGAACTCCTGGAGGAGTTCAGGCTCGGACTTTCACATGCTGACGACGGCAGGAAGAGCAGGGGACGAGAGGACGTGCACGAAGAGCGTTTTCGCTTTAAGGAATGTAAGGATACGCCCCCTTCTGGGACAAGAGCGAATCGGATCCTCTGATCTAGAGCGGGAGAATGTTCCTTTGTTGGTAAAGACCCGCCCACTTCGACTATGTCATGTGAAATTGAATTTAACATTCATATTTAGAAGTATGGTATTTCCTAGAATAAATGCATATTATTGTACCTTGCAGTCAAGATTCAACTCCGTTAGATTTAGAGAATTACAAAGATACGAAAACACATCATATTAACATTAATAGGAATACAAAGTTATATTATTATGCATTAGTATAGACATTTAAAGTTCGATTAATGTTACACTAGGACATATATATGCTTTCCTATGGTTTATAAACACATCTTAACACAACAAGGGATATATTTATTACATTTAAGAGTGACTATTTAGCATTCCTTTTCTCTGTGCAAACACGTGGGTGTGTGGAAGGCAGATGTTGGTGTGAGGAATTTCGGGGTGTCACGTTTACAAGTCTCTTTGTGTGTTGTAATGGAGAAAGAGACAAAGACCTCTTGTCTTCAGGCAAATTAATAAAGTGTTCGTGATTCCCTAATTTGACCAGATGGCAGTCAATGTTGCTACACAGAGTTCAAAGAATTAGAAAATTCACTCACCCAGAACAGTGACTTTACATTCCAACCTTACAAAACCCTGCAGATATTGCTACTAGACCTGTTCCTGCATGCCGTCTAACTGAAACAAACTGGCTCACCGGTCCTTCATTTCTGCAGCATCCTGCACCCACCCTTGTGAAAGAAGCTCCTTATAATCTAATCGACCCAGATACAGACGTGGAAGTGCGTGCACACGTCACCACCTGCTTAAACCCTGATTCTAGTCTTGGTTCTCACCGCTTTGAAAGATTTTCATCTTGGAGATCCTTAAGAAGAGCTGTAGCTTCTCTTATTCACATCGCTCAGTCTTTCAGAAACAAAGAAAAGTCGTGTTGCGGCTGGCACCATTGCAAAAGTTTGTACATGCCCGAGTTACTGACTCAAGCTGAAAGCGTCATCATCAGGTGTACACAACGAGAGGCTTACAAAGCAGAAATCACTTGTCTGGAGAATGAGAGAGAAATTTCCAAGCAGAGTTCCCTCAAGAGGCTTAACCCTGTCCTGGAGGACGGACTCCTAAGAATTGGAGGCAGACTAAAACAGTCCACACTCCTCAGTAGAGAGAAACACCCTCTCATCATACCTGGCCATAGTTACATAGCAACCCTCCTAACAAATCATCACCATGAGAAAGTAAATCATCAAGGTCGAATCTTTACAGAAGAAGCAATCCGCTCTGGAGGATTCTGGATAGTTGGAGTAAGAAGACAGATCAACGGTGTCCTCCGCAAGTGTGTCACTTGCCGCAAACAGAGAGTTAAAACAGCTGAACAAAAAATGGCAGACCTCCCTCCTGACCGCATCAGCACAGAACCACCCTTTACTAATGACGGCTTGGACGTGTTCGGCCCTTGGAATGTATCAGGTCGCCGTACCCGTGGAGGCCAGGCCTACAGTAAAAGATGGGCAGTAATATTCACAGTAATATTTATCCGTGCAAGCCATTCATATCGAACTGATAGAATCAATGGACACATCATGTTTCATTAATGCACTGTGCCGTTTCTTCGCCATACGAGGCCCAGCAAAGACCATACGATCCGACTGTGGCACTAATTTCCAAGGAGCATGCAGAGAGCTGAATATGCTTGTGGTTTCGACCAAAGATTCAAGCGTGACCAAATACCTCAGTGAAGAAGGCTGCAAATGGATCTTTAACCCACCTCATTCATCTCACATGGGAGGAGCATGGGAGAGGATGATCGGACTTTCAAGGCGGATTTTAGACTCCATGCTTCCTCAAATCAGCTCCTCACATCTGACTCACGAAATGCTGTCAACTCTAATGGCCGAAGTGTGTGCTGTTATCAATGCAAGACCTCTCGTATCCATTTCAACTGACCCCGAGTCACCTCTTCTCCTCACTCCAGCAATGATCCTCACCCAAAAGGTGTGTACAGCATACGCACCTCCAGGACCCTTTGAAGGTGCCGATCGATATCGGAAACAGTGGAAAAGAGTGCAGTATCTCGCCAGCATATTCTGGGAAAGGTGGAGGCGAGAATACCTTGCATCTCTTCAGTCTCGCAAGAAATGGCAAGACAACAAACCTAATATCAAAGAAGGAGACCTGGTCCTCATGAAAGATGATCAGGTGAAAAGGAACGAATGGCCAATGGCTCTGGTCACCAAAGCTATTTCTGGCAACGATGGCAGAGTCAGAAA
Source organism: Phoxinus dragarum (assembly GCA_033366665.1). Taxonomy (NCBI): domain Eukaryota; kingdom Metazoa; phylum Chordata; class Actinopteri; order Cypriniformes; family Leuciscidae; genus Phoxinus; species Phoxinus dragarum. The sequence continues at coordinate 10,698 of JARPMJ010006990.1, forward strand.
ACTGGAACTGAAAGTCACTAAGATTGGTACTGCTAAGACATTCTTAAGGCCTATTACAGAGGTTATTTTGCTTATGTGTTAATTTGAGATACCCTGTGAATACGTATTCACTTGTTGAGAATTCAAGAGTGGCAATATGCTTAATACCAGACGGGGAGTATTACGTCATGTCAATCATTCTTCGCCACTAGATGGCGCTGATTGCCATAGGTTTACTTCAACTACCCTTGGAAAAACTTTATTTGTTATGTGTAGCAGTAGAGGATTTTCACTTTCCTTTGTTGGCGTCATTGCCCTTATATGGGAATGGGTGGATGAGGTAATCAGGGCCAGCATATTTAAAGTGTTTAGACTGTTTTTATCTTTGAAGGATCGCTGTAACAGTTTCGGCTGCGATTGCAGAGTGATTTGGGCCATAGTGTGGTGTTAGTGTCTAAGTTATCTAACGGTCATCCATTGAGTATTTTGGGGTCCTCACTGCCGATGAGGTAGGACAGATTATTTATCATCTGTGCACCACCTGATCTGGTCAATCATCATATTTGTGTCTGATGTGATTGTTGTGATTATTTTGTATTTGTATCTTCCCTACTAATCTTTCTTTTTTTGTTTCTTTTTTGTTTCGAGTCAAGGCTGATTGCACCGAGGGGGAGGCTAGTCACCTGGGTGACACACATTTGCTGTGAGGTTGGAGCACCAGGGTTTGAGCACCTCTTCATATGTAGTTTGCCGTGCACACATAAATGGTTTACAGCTAGCTTACCACCCCTAACGTAAGCTTTAGCCTTGCAGTTACATTCTTTTTGTAGTAATTCTTTTTCTTGTTTGTTTTATTTTGTGGGGACGGTACATACATTTTTTGTTTGTTTTGTTTGGTTTAATGTGATTCAGTGCTTGAAAATCAGTGATGCCTGGAGGAATGTTCTTTTAACATTTGATATATTCTGTATTGTTATAATAAACTTGCCAGTTATTTATATTACAAACAAATGGTGCTAGTGGGATATTTTTCCTTTTAAATAAAACCATTAATTTATTGGATGAAGCGACTCTGTCTTTTCCCTGCACCACCGAACCTGGGTCCTTTTTATATTTCCTTGGGTGCAATTCCCAGGGTGGCGTAGTCTGTGCTATCTGGATTTAGTTATACTAAGAAAAATCATACCGCTCTCGTCACATATGCTTCATAGCTACAATCACGCAAAGCACAGCAGCCATTTTCCAGTTCTGCGCAGCAGAGAAATCGTGTGCTCTTTTCATCTGATTCCAGATTGTTGTGTAAAGCCCCAGAGAAGCTTTGCTTGTAAGTTTATTGCATATAATTGTTACATTTTATACTTTGTGTCTGTATCTTATTAAGATGTATATATTAGATGCACATTAGCAGTTCCACGTGCTTTGTACGGACATTTCAAAAGATTGCCATGTGATCTCGTAACAACTACTGTAATTTAATGTTAATGTAAACATTGTATTTTGATTATTTATATTTAAGTAGGCATTTTTGTATTTCTTTTTCAGTTTCACAAAATAATGTAACATTGAGAGAACATGATTGCACTCAAGTAAAGAACATTTACATCCTCTGAGTCGTCATTGAAGCCTCTTCATCACGTTATACAATGTTTAGCTATCTGTATATGCATGCTCAACGCACACGCATGCAGAGGACAGAATAACCCCCCTACTGTGATAAAAATCCACTCACTCCTTTTTTCTTAAATCCCCATAAATCATAAGCAGTGTCTCCCAACGACCTGTTTTCAGAATGCGGCTTTAGTGACGTCACTACAGCCACAGTGTTGACAGACACTGCCGTTTTAACTTAGCCCCTGTCCCAAATGGCACACTTCATATGTACTTTCGGTCTTGTGGACTTACAATGGCTGCCGCGTGCGCGTGTCCGTTAAGTCCGTGAGAACGTAGGGTGTCCCATAGAGAGCCTAAGTCCCGCCCCTCCGCTTCTGGCTCATGGGACCTTATTTCGGAAAAAAATATGTATGGTAGTCAATGGCGAGAGACAACTTATCTTTTTATAACGTCTGAACTGTGCCCTGAAAAATGACAGACGTTAGCTTCAGTAAAGTTAGCTTCATTCATTGAGTGAAAAGGTAACGCCTTTTGGGTTAGTAGTCTTTGTAATTATGTATTTTCACAGTCTTATACCTCAACAGTTTTACATCAGACTGCGACTTTCTTGACTTTAAAATGTATCTTGTAAATTGACTATCATCATATGTGTAATTCAGGGCACAATTCAAACGAGATCAAAATATTTGTTGTCTCTCCCCATTGACTACCATACAATATTTTTCCGAAATAAGGTCCCATGGTGGTCCGCCGGAAGGGGAGGGACTTAGGCTCTCTATTTGTCATTTTAGCTTTCAGAAGGTTGCTCGCGAGCGCTCCCTCTGCGCTGCGGTCGATTTGCGCCCTCGATGCGCACTTTTGCAAAGCCCGCACTGATGCATGTATGTATCGCTGCAGCCCAGAGACCTGCAGGTGGGAGGAGCTACGCCGAAAGTGGGAGGAGCTTATGCCGCAAGTAGGAGGGATTTCAAAAATGTGCAAGTAGGAGGAGTTTACGCCGCAAGTGGGAGGAGCTTATGCGGAAATCCCCAAGCTGTCATTGCCGAGGACGGTGGTGAATGAGTATGGCAAGAAGTAGCGACAGTAATGAAAATAAACGATCAAATATTACGTTCCTCATCATGGTCTGATTTCTTACAGCTTTGTTATTATTGTGTGTGTCCAATACCACTCACTGTCAATGATGAAGTCAAGTCTTTACACCTTACCATACTTAAAGTGATGGTGTTTTAAATTAATCAGGCTGTAGGCCTTATTCAAGCATATTTCTGAATATTAGCTACATATTCTACAATTCTACAGTATCAAGTAAATGAACATATTAAAATGTGATGCAATTGGACTCAGTGAAGTGAATGTGTAAATGCATGAAAAACATTTGGCTAATAAAAAAAATAAAAAAAGTTGCCATCCATCTTTACTGCACAATTTTTTTAAATAGCAGACTATGTTCTTCTGAACGTGTTACACATATATTGCATTTAAATCTCAGGGTGGATAAATATTTTTTTTTCAATTAATAAAATCATGTACAAGTCACTCAGAATTGATTGCAAAAGTGTTTATTTTATTTTATTATTTTTAGTCTTTTTTTGTTATTTGTAAGGACACTATATCAGCTCATTAGAACTGATCTGCATGCAGTGAAAAATGCAAAATCCAGGGTGGAAGGTTTCTGAATAAATGGAATAAATGCCCTGGAGCTCGCCTTGCTTTCCCTTCCCAGCATAGCCAGGTGGATATGTAACCGATGTTTAGGGCAGAGGGTCAATAACCACACTCCGGAGGAGCAGACACCAGAGGACACCAAGAGGCGGACAACAAGAAGTGAATTTTAAAAGGTAAGTATTTTATTACTTTAAAATAATAAAAGCAGTGATGCGAATGTTCGTGGCTGGGACCCGGCGTGGGAAGAGGAACGGGGGGTGCAGGTAAGTGGTCCTTCGGGGGTTCCTCTTCTCGCTGGTTCGTGGGTGAGACAGTGGCTTTCTTCGTCTCTTCGACCCGTCAGATGTGCTCGTGAGACAGGCAAATGACAGTGCTCAGACTCGGCTGGTGTGTATGTTCGTAGAACAGTCGATGGGAGGACAGCAACTTCTCCTCTTCCTTGAGGGACAGGCAAATGACAGTGCTCAGACTCGGCTGGTGTGTGTGTCCGTAGAACAGCCGATGGAAGGACAGCAACTTCTCCTCTTCTCCGAGGGACAGACAGTGACAGTGCTCAGGCTCGGCTTGTGTGTGTGTCCGTAGAACAGACGATGGAAGGACAGCAGTTTCTCCTCTTCTCCGAGGGACAGACAGTGACAGTGACAGCTCTCGTCCGGGTGCAGCAGAACGGCGTCGTTGGAGAGTTCGTGAGACTGGGCTTTTGTTGACGCGAGCGATAGTGCTCGTGAATTGTGGTACTCAGGGTGTATTGAGCTCCTCGCCACACTGTGCACAAAGGGAAACCTGGACACAGCTTTATACAGATCAATTTGAAGGGATCTTCATATTCAGACGTCAATTTTCATTCATCACAGTTTCAGAGGAAACACAGTCGTTTGATCTCACCACACTTGTGCCTAAATCACTCTTATAAATCCTCACACGTGTGCATTTCACTCTTTCAGACACTGCAAACTCACTTCATCTCCACAGTGTTTGACAGAAACCTGGCCAAAACCAAACGATTACATTGCTTTAAATGAGTCAACCCCACAAGATTATGGTTATAAACATGAACCTCGTCTGAATTCACGCAAAGGAGGAGGTGTTGCTGTAATTTATAGTAATATTTTCAAAACCACTAAGACATCTAGTTGTAAATATAATTATTTTGAAGTGTTGGTGCTTAATGTAAAAATATATAGTGTAAAAGATAAATCACGTTTGAAAATTCTGCTGGCTACTGTATACAGGCCACCAGGGTACCATACAGACTTTATCAAAGAATTTGCTGACTTTCTATCTGAATTAATATTGGCTGCAGATAAAGTACTAATTGTTGGTGATTTTAATATACACATTGATAATGAAAAAGATGCATTGGGATTGGCATTTAAAGACATTGTAAACTCAATTGGAGTTAGACAACACGTGTCAGGACCTACTCATTGCCGTAATCATACTCTAGATCTAATACTATCACATGGAATAGATGTTGATGCCGTTGAAATACTGCAGCAGAGCGATGACATCTCAGATCATTATCTAGTCTCGTGTAAATTACATTTAGCCAAGGCTGCAAAGCCGACTCCGTGTTATAAATATGTTAGACCGATCACTTCTGCCACTAAAGATTGCTTTATCAATAATCTTCCTAATCAGTTTCATCATCTCAGCATCCCGGATAGCTTAGAAGAACTTGATATTGCAACAGAAACTTTTAAGAGAAAAACTGTTGGGGGGGCGCTAGTGAGCTATGGGTAGATAGGTCGCACTTCCCTGCAGCTCCCGCAAAATTATTATAAAATTGACTTTTTTACAATCATTTTTACATAAAAAGAGTTGTTTTTGCACTCTGGATTTGAGGAAGATTCGGTGATACTCATCAGATACAAGATGAAAGGAAGCTCGAAGACACAAGCCTCAAAAAACAAAAAGCATAACGAGGCAGGCCTTATTGCACCGACCTCTCCTGAAGAGGATGCTCAGCCGAGCGAAACTTCGCAGCGGCCGGCAGACAATACAGTCCTGGAAGCCGTTACGGTCAGATCTTCGCGCTACCAAAGTTGAGATTTGTCAGACGATTGACACGCGCATTGAAGAGATGGCCACAACTATCAGAGGTGAAATATCTGCTCTCAAATCTGAAACTCAAGTTGCTATTTTGGCCTTGCAAACTGCGTCCGCGCAACATGGTTCTACTCTGGCCGACCTCGAACGCTCAGCAAATCACTCTTCAGATGCCATAACCAAACTCCAAACTGAGGTGAAACGCCTGTGTACCGAAGTTAATCTTCTTACAGATCTAGAAGACAAAATGTGCGAGTAGCCGGGCTGAAAGAAGGGTCTGAAAAGGGCAGAGAGATGAATACTTTTGTTTCAGAACTTTTGAAAGACGCGCTGTCGCTTGAGGATTGCCCGCTAGTGGATCGTGCTCACAGGGCTTTGCGTATACGCGTCCAGATGGAACCGAGCCGCCGCGGTCACTTAAGCCTGTTTTATGCTTCTGCGTCGAATCGACGGCGTACCCCCGCAGACCCTTCTGCGTCGACGCGAACCCCTCTCCGCCCCTTCCGCCGTAGCTCGACGTTGCACCTCCAAAAAATTGTAACTACGCGTCGAGGCGACGCAGACCACAAGGGCTGTGATACCGCCCCCCTAGCGTTCTCGCGGTGAAATGCACCGCGATGCAACACAACCCGACGCAGAACCATAAAACGGCCACGACGCCGTAGGAGTGACGGCGTAGCTACGGCGTGGAGTTGACGCAGAAGCATACAACAGGCTTAATAGTGCGGCTGCATTATTTTCGGGATGTGATGGCGATTCTTAAGAAAGCTGCTGAACGAAAGGATCTTACTTTTAACGGTCAGAAGATCCGTGTTTTCCCTGACTTCACGCCTGAGGCGGCAAAGCGCAGAGCCGCGTTTAACAGAGCCAGAGCAATGCTTCGAGACAAGCCAGGTGTGCGGTATGGGACAGTATTTCCAGCGAAATTGAGAGTGACTTTTAATGGCACAGAGACGGTGTTCACTGATGCGAAGAAAGCCGAAGAGTTTGCCGAGCGTCACTTTGGTACGGGCCGTGACAATGCTGAAGACGGAGGCTGCCGATAATGGCATTGTCGTGCTGGACAATCATGTAGAGCGTTTACATTTTTCATATTTACTGATTGCCTTTAATTGAAGCCTTTCCTATTGAAGTACGGTAGGATGGATCGTCTTCCTACTAATAATACGGTAGGATGGATCGTCTTCCTCCCGGATAGGCCTATTTCTTGATCTCTTTTCAAATATTTATTTATTTATTTTTTATTATTTTTTAAATCTGACAATAATTCTAGTTTCTCAGATCTTTATTATTTTATACATTCTTGTTACTTCAAAATATATGCCTCTTGCGGGGGCTGTTCTAACTTCTATTATTAGAAGGGTTTAGTGAGGGAAGTTCGTATGGTTCATGTTTCTTTTTTTGTTATATTGTTATTGTTGTTCTCTGTGTTTTTGTTTTGTTTTTTTGTAACTTCCTTAGTGGGGTCGCGCCTTACTCTGAAGGTTTCTCTTAGTATTGGCAAGAGTATGTCAAAGGGAGGGTTGTTTTGGGACATCTATATTCTTTATTTGACCATAAATGTCACATTTATAGGGCTTGTATATTGTATGAGTTTAAACCATGCAGGATATTAACGCAGCGGGATAAGGGGAGACAATTTACTATGGTCACTTGGAATGTTAAAGGATTAAATCATCCCGTTAAAAGGGGAAAAGTTTTGGCACACCTAAAGATGCTATCTAGTGACATAATTTTTCTCCAAGAAACGCACCTAAATAAAAATGAATACATTAAATTAAGATGTAGATGGATTGGTCAAACTTATCATGCTACATGTGCAGTTAGATCAAGAGGGGTGGCCATACTCTTCAGAAAGGGCACACCATTCATCCATAAGACAACTATTGCAGATAGGGAGGGAAGATATCTAATTGTTATTGGAGATTTATATTCATTACCCATAACTCTGGTTAATATTTATGGTCCTAACACAGACTCGCCTTCATTTTTTAAACATGTTTTTGCTCAGATTCCTGACATCTCGCAAACTAATTTACTCATTGCAGGTGACCTAAATTTAGTTCTAGATCCTTATTTGGACAGATCATCATCCCGTAGAGCACCACCTTCTAATTCCAGCATTTTCATGAAAGAATATTGTAATAATTCAAATTTGTTTGATATTTGGAGAATATTTAACCCCCGAGACAGAGCGTACTCTTTTCACTCCAATGTGCATAATGTATACACTAGAATCGATTATATCTTGGCTGATGCTAAATTGGTGCCACTGGCCAGTAATGTTGTGTATAATGACATAGTGATTTCAGATCATGCTCCTCTCTCATTCTCTTTAAATATAGCTAACCTGCCTCATTGTGACAGGATATGGAAATGGGATCCACAGCTTTTAAAAGAACCACAATTTTGCAATTTTTTAAACGAACAAATTTATTTTTTCTTTGAGATGAATGATCTTCCTGGAACGTCCCCCTCAATACTGTGGGAGACCATGAAGGCATATATTAGGGGTTGTAATATTTCCTTTCAGGCTGCTAGAAAGAAAAAGAAAAGGGCTGAGTTGGCAGAGCTGGAGCAACAAATTAATAGATTAGATAAAGAAAATGCAGTGCATCCATCCATAGAGATTTACAAGAAGATTCTCTTATTAAGATTTAAATACAATCAGATTCTTTCAGATCGCATAACTAGGGGATTTTTGTTTACGCAACAAAAGTTTTTTGAATTTGGTGAAAAACCTCATAAATTACTGGCTAGACAAATCAGGAAAATAGAAAGTGATCATACTATAAGTAAAGTTAAGTCAGAAAATGGTGCCTTATTAACATCTCATACGGACATTAACAGCAGATTCAAACAGTTCTATGAGGAATTATCCTCCTCCAGGGCCTTAAACAATGACCTGGCCGCTGAAAATTTCTTGGATAGTTGTGATATCCCCACTCTAGGTCAGAAAGAACGTGACTTCCTCAATGCAGAACTTTCAGTTTCTGAAATACAAGATTCAATTAAGTCAATGAAGTGTGGAATAGCCCCAGGCCCTGATGGGTACTCTTGTGAATTTTATAAGAATTCAGTGATCTTTTTTCACCTTATTTATTTAAAATGTATTCTCATGCAAATACTGTTGGTTTTCTACCTCCTACGTTAAACGAGGCTACCATAAATTACTTAAAAAGGGGAAAGATCCAGAAGAAGTAAGTAGCTATAGGCCAATTTCACTTTTGTCATGTGACCAAAAAATTCTAGCTAAAGCTTTGTCCAACAGGCTTAGGTCTGTAGTTGATAAACTTGTTCACCCTGACCAGACAGGATTTATACCAAATAGGCACGCACTCCTTTTCAAATCTTAGACGTCTTTTTAATATAATTTACTCCCAAAACACACATGCAGATGACCTGGTTATTTCTCTTGACGCAGAGAAAGCTTTTGACCAATTGGAGTGGTCTTATCTGTTTAAAGTTTTAAAAAAGTTTGACATTGGTGACCGTTTTGAAAAATGGATAAAAAATACTCTACCATAAAACTGTCTGCAAGGATTCTGACTAATAAGATGCTCTCTTCACGTTCCACCTACACAGAGGATCCAGACAAGGCTGCGCTTTATCTCCTTTACTTTTTGCTTTAGCACTCGAGCCCTTAGCTCACACTATTCGTTCCGACCCCAATATACATGGATATAGCACAAAGAATACACTAAGTAAAATTTCACTGTATGCTGACGACATCCTGTTATAACTAAGCCCCATTTTACTATCGCAAGAATCTTGGAAATTATCTCGCATTTTGGTACATTTTCAGGGTACAGGATAAACTGGTCTAAGAGCAAATTAATGCCTATAAAGGTTCGAGATCTTTCTGTCGTACAAAGCTTCCCCTTTAAAATAACACAGCAAAAATTTACGTATTTAGGAATTGAGGTTACAAAGGATTTTCAGTTATTGTTTAAGGCTAACTCCCCCCGCCCCCACGAACCACCACCCCCACCCCCCACCCCCCACCCACCCACCCCCCCCACCCACACCACCCCCCACCCCTAAATTGGTGCCACTGGCCAGTATGTTGTGTATAATGACATAGTGATTTCAGATCATGCTCCTCTCTCATTCTCTTTAAATATAGCTAACCTGCCTCATTGTGACAGGATATGGAAATGGGATCCACAGCTTTTAAAAGAACCACAATTTTGCAATTTTTTAAACGAACAAATTTATTTTTTCTTTGAGATGAATGATCTTCCTGGAACGTCCCCCTCAATACTGTGGGAGACCATGAAGGCATATATTAGGGGTTGTAATATTTCCTTTCAGGCTGCTAGAAAGAAAAAGAAAAGGGCTGAGTTGGCAGAGCTGGAGCAACAAATTAATAGATTAGATAAAGAAAATGCAGTGCATCCATCCATAGAGATTTACAAGAAGATTCTCTTATTAAGATTTAAATACAATCAGATTCTTTCAGATCGCATAACTAGGGGATTTTTGTTTACGCAACAAAAGTTTTTTGAATTTGGTGAAAAACCTCATAAATTACTGGCTAGACAAATCAGGAAAATAGAAAGTGATCATACTATAAGTAAAATAGTATATATCCATGTATATTGGGGTCTCACACTATTCGTTCCGACCCCAATATACATGGATATAGCACAAAGAATACACTAAGTAAAATTTCACTGTATGCTGACGACATCCCTGTTATACTAAGCCCCATTTTACTATCGCAAGAATCTTGGAAATTATCTCGCATTTTGGTACATTTTCAGGGTACAGGATAAACTGGTCTAAGAGCAAATTAATGCCTATAAAGGTTCGAGATCTTTCTGTCGTACAAAGCTTCCCCTTTAAAATAACACAGCAAAAATTTACGTATTTTAGGAATTGAGGTTACAAAGGATTTTCAGTTATTGTTTAAGGCTAACTCCCCCCGTGGCAAAAATTCATCGAACAAACATCACTGCGTAAGAGACTCAGAGTCAAATTATAAAATAGAAGTATTTATTCTTGCAAGAATAGGAGCAGTCTAATACACAGTTGTTACCCTGTGCAGAAGAGTGACACACCCCCAGACAGACTGAACCAGCTTTTATCTCCGTTCCAAGGCCGTCTTCTGCCAGAGCCATCCTACCAGTAGTTTTCCATAGACTAAGCCCTCCTTCACCAAATGGCCTTCTGACATCTAGGTCAGAGGTCCTTGTTCGTCTGTTCTCTGGAGTGTCTCTCCCTTCTGCCTTCCCAGGTACATAAAAAGAATCTTCTCTCACTACAAGTGAGAGTCACACATGTGACATTCTTTGAATCATCTATCTTTTACTAAAGATCAATGAATATCATAAAATAGCCACTACAACTCCTCACTTTTTATAATTATTAATCAAACATAATAATAATAATAACAATAATAATAAATGCAAGTTCAAGTCATTACATCACATCATAAAAATCAGTCTCCTTGAACCTGTGAAGAAAAAGAGTTTAGGATGAAGAAAGCATAAGGCTGTTTTTGTTGGGGAAAGCCCCATAATTATTTAGCAAGCGAGTAAACATGTTTACTAATGCCGGGCTCACTACCGCAGTCACACTAGTAAGGAAAAAAATAGTTATAAACAGTAGGAAAACAAACAATGCAATAAAATGCAAATGGTAAAAGCATTAAAAAATAAAATAAAAATAAAAAAAATAAAAAATCCCTCAGTTTCAAAACCCTGTCCTTGTACGCCATCTCGTAACACGGATAACTGCTGCTTTTAACCCTCTTCACATATCAATCGTTCTCGAAAAGAAAAGAAAAACATCAACACATTTAACTGTAATCTCTACTTGAATCATCTGCATAATTTTGTTCATCATCATCATTCAGATAGACTGTCATTTTCACCAATTGAACAGACATTCCAGTTCTCTCATATTCACCCATGAATAACAAAATTATCAGAATAACACATACAATCATAACTCCTACACATTCAACATTTCCCCATATCCATTTCCCTAACCATATTTTGTTCTTTTACTTTTAATTCAATCAGGCAGTGGTTCTACTTAATCAGCTTCAATAATAATCCTTATAATTTACATTAATTAATAGATCTTCTCTTCCTGACAACATTTGCCTAAATATTTTCTAATGAATCAGTAACCAATCAAATCATTTGTCATATACTAATATCAATACTAAGGCCTATTTCAATATAATCAGATAAAATCCTCAAAATCATCACAAAACCACATTCTTAAAGGGGGGGTACAATGGTGTTTCATATATTCAGAGTTGTTTACAGTGTTAAAGAGATGGATTCTCATGCTAATAATGGCCAAAGTTTGAAAAGTTATTTTGAACGAATAACAGAGAATTTCTGTGCTGAAATCATACTTCCAGGTTGCAATACGTTTCGGCTGGTTTTTTTCTATCGTAGATCTAATGACGTAGACCAGAGTGGAACTCCTTATATGAGCATTGCTCTCGGAAAAGCGCGTTTCACGCACACGTCGACCAGAGGAGAGAAAGACCGCGCGCATCGACGCGCTACTACCGGAAATCATCAGCAGCAGCGCTAAATAGGAATGGTTGATGTCAAGAATGTCTCCAAAAAAGTGTGTTTTGGGATGTGAGGGAAAGTTTACCTTGTTCAGCTTCCCAAAGAACCCAGTGTTACTGGAACAGTGGATGCAGTTTGTATGTTGTGGATGCTCCCGCTTGACTCTATAGCTCCGCCCACGCCCAGAATCATGGACCTCGGCTTTTTCCGGATAGAATCGGAAAGCTGTATTTTTATTTTATAAATATGATGAAACTAAAGACTTTTTGGAGATATGAAGGACGCACTATTACTCTATAGGTACTCAAGATTAACATGAGATTGACTGAAACTAAGTATTTTACCCCCCCTTTAATTCATTAGTTGGTCCACATCCTCCTCCAGGCGTGTTGGTGTAGGTGAGCGGCTTGGACCCAGGTGTCACCTGTGAATGGAGACCTTAAGTATTTTGTTAGTGATTTTGTCTTTCCCTCGTCCCTTTTGGTGTGACCTGTGGAATTTTCACCATCTGTTTACAACCTGAAACATATTATCATTAGACATTTCTTGCTTATTAGAGTCAGAGTCCTTTTCCCTGAAAAGCGTTCACAAGTCAATATTCATACATTTGGAAAACAGAATCAGTTTCAGCTTGATGCAATCCATCCTGACATTCTGCAAACAGAAAATTTTAAGTTATACTCCGTACAAGGTGTAGCACCTTTCCACAATAATAACAATCAGGCCAGGACAGTTAGCAAAATTCATCCATAGCCCTTATTCAACACATTTTGCCCTGTCTCCCAATCCTGCATGCTCTCTGTAAAGAAAAACAAATTTCGAGGTTATCGTCAGATAGTAAAGTACGTGCTGCCACTTCGATGTCCTGGCGTTTCCTGTTGAAACAATCCAGACAGCAATTTTGTTAGGCAGAAGAAAGGCTTCTTTCAGGGCTTTTACCCAGTTACCCCTAGTGTTCTTCCCAACATTTATTCTAATAAAACACAAAAGCATCCCCCTTTTGATGGTCGACACAACTCGATCATCAATTTAACATAACATTTAACATAGTGTTTTCGATAAAGTTTACCCTCAACACTAACCCAACCATTGTCCTTCAGACAAATTTTCTCCAGACATCTTTCTCTGCCTCTGAAACAAAAATATTACATTCTTCACTTAAAGCCACAATTTCATTTCCTTATCGCAGTATTTGAAGGGCAAAACGGCCCTCAGTCTCACTGCGTATCCTGCTTTTCAGGCCTGCTGTTTTGTCTCGCAACCATTTTTAAAGTCGCCATCAGTTTCTTTTATCAGGTCAGGTCGTGCTGTACAGACTTGGTCAATGTCAGTCAAAAAAACATTCTCCTCCTGTTTACGATAATCAAATGGCTCTCTGCATAATTTGATATTGACTTAGCCAATGTGTCACATCTTTGTTGTTGCTGTCAAATCTATAACCACAATTCCAATTTACATAAATACCTAAACTTATCCAAAAGCAATTCAAATCCACATCATAAATGACAAAAGTAATTACTACCAGACGAGCGTGATGACCAATCAACTCAAATAAAGTCCCATGTTCTCTATCATCATCTCATCAGATTCACTCAGCATTTGCCTTCTTTAAAATTTGTCACTTGCCTTAACTCATCTGTAATGAAAAAAAAACCACTCTCCAGAGGTTAAAGACACAATATACTCACTATTCAGGCGGAATAGCTGCCCTAAACTAACACAAGACATAAAGTGCTGTCCCCATCACACACACTCATGCTAGATACACATAGGTTAAATGCTCATTTCCAATGTTTGCTTTTTTTATATTAACTCTAAAAGTATAATATTTTAAAGTTCAAATTAGATTTAAACTTCACATTCTCCTGTAGCTTTCATATAATTTTACATGTCCTTTCAAACCGTTTCAAAATTCTATCTGTTCATTATTTTGTCTTTAGAAAAGTCAGCTGGGTTGTTTTGGTTCATTATCATTATTTTGTTTAAGCTTGCCTTACCAGGCATGATAACAGAAAGACAAACAGAGTACCAATCCTTCCTCCACTCAGCAGTCTCTCTCTCACTACACACAAATAATCTTTTTTTTTTTTTTAACAGCCTCCTAAGACTGAAATTGAATTAATCATAGTCTAGAACCCTTAATAGTTCACAAATGTTAATATACAAATGTTTAACTCAAATTAGAACCATTACATTACTCATAAAATACATTATGCTATGAGCATTTCTAAGATTATCTTTAGTCTGAATACTTGTATAAATTCTCAATTCACCTAACCTTTGTTATCCAAACTCTACTAAAAACTGTCTTAATCTTTAGCCACCCACCATGTCTCATGATCTTCAGGAGTTAAAACCATCTTATAGACATATTAGTTCTTCTATAATTTTCCTTGCCCATAAGGCAACAACATCATGTTCCTGATATAAATTAATAAGTTATGTTTCTGTCTCCCCAACAAATAAAGACAATCAACTCATGGTCTCAGCTGGCTCTTGAAAGCACATTTCACATTAGCTCTTTATCTATAATTTCCATCAGACTTGTCACAATTGAAAACAAGCCATACAGTGAATTTGCGGGGTTTTCTCTGGTGAGTGGTATAGAGGAACTTACATTCTCTCGGTCAAACAATGCTCTGCTGACCCCACAATGCTCTGCTGACCCCAGTGGCCTCTGGTAATCAGCGCTCAACTCTCATACCTTCTCACATATAACACCTCCATCCGGAGATGCAGTGTCCGGGACCCCCTGTGTTAGAATGTCTCCTGGCCAGGAAAATCATCCCGTCTTTGAGTAGCCACGTACCCACTGGTGACCCGCTCGCATCACACAATCAGTTTCTTCAACAGAACTCAGCTGTTTTTCTGGAGCTTAGGAAAGACACATTCAAGAGTCACCTCTATCTGGACTGCATGCCTAATAAATGTTAAGGGAGAACAGGTTAATAACAACAGTATTTAATCACAAATCTTTTTGACCTGTCTGAATCAACAAAATCTCAGTGAAATTTATTCACATCCTTCTATTCAGTGCACATCTATAGCATGGTCATAGGTCCTGTGTCATGGTGAAGGCTAAGATCAGACAAATACTTTACTGGTCCTAAAATAACAAAGTACAAAAATGTCACTTCTGTCATTCAGGTCTACATTATTATTCTAAAGACTCCTTTAAAGTCATTCAGTTTTACAAAAATATTTAAGTACTAATTGCCCTCTGAATGGCAATGATTTCCTTTAACATGATTTCTTTTAACATCTGTGTCTATAATTTTCAACTGAAACACTGTGCTTTACTAAATAGCTTATTGTCATGACAGGCTAAGATAACAGCCTTCTGACATTGAATGAGACAGAGACTCTGAGGCCTTCAGGACTTGGTACACTTTTTTGTCATACTAAACATTCTCTACTTTATCTTTTAATTCTGGCCCAGTTTAAAGGGACCTTTGCCAGCAATTACATACGTTTCCAATATAAAAATAATTTTATAGTTGTCTTTTACTCTTATATCAGGAAATTTCGACATTACAAATTTCCACTCATATTGAGACTGTCATACAGTTTCAGTCAAGTCCTAATCTTATCTTTTGAAACCAAAACATCAGCTTCTTCCTTCATGGTCAATTTCCAAGCTGTTTGTTTAATCAGATCCATTTCTACAAAATTGTTTTTACATTTAGCAACCCAGTGCTACTGCTTCTCAATAACGTTTCATTATAACATCTCAATTTTAGTTGTCAGGTTTTCAATTACAACTTTATCTGACAATATTTTCCATTTTTTCTCTTCTAAAAGAATTTCCTTACGACTTAAATCTTTCAACTTTCTTTTTTTTTTCTTTCAATCTACTTACGACTTCCATCTATCAACTTTCTTTTCACTTTCTTTTCATTTACTTGCACATTCTTTTCACTTCCTTAGCACTGCATTCACATTCTTAGTTCTTTCTCAGACGAAAACTTTAATATCGTCTTCAAATACTGTTCTACTTTCAAACCCACATTAATCCACGTCACTTTCACATTCCATCAACTTTCTTTTACACCTTTCTGAGTGGGCATTTACAGTTGCTGCTAAATGACCCCACTGACCACAATTAAAACATTCTCTGTCCCCTTCTAACAGCTCCAACTTACTGCACACTTGAAGCAGTGTGTTCCAATCAGTTTGTAAACAGAGCTGATAAGCAGTTCTCTCTATTCTTTGACAGTCCACCAGTGGCAGATTCTATCACACTAGCCAAATCATAATCTTCATCATTATTATTGGCAGAACATTAATTTTCTGCACGGAAATGCATAAATTGTTTTCTAAACAGGCTTCACAAAGTTTCTGTTTAACTTTAACACTTGTCCAGGGAAAATTATCCCCGACCCATAATTTCCTTTATAAAACAGCCAATGTCTTCTTCCCTCAATGACTTAATATCAACAAAATATCCGACATTTTACATTATTGAATTCCAAAATATGTCTTTACATTTCTCTAATTCGTTATTTATCATAAACAACACTGATTACAATAGCAAGTACACACCTAATATCCGGAAGCCGGCTGAATAAGCACGCGCTGTTGCTGTACTCCCAGCATAGCTGGAGTCTTTAGGTTCAAAAGACACTATGGTTGTCAAACTAAAAATAAACATAATTTCACTCTTTATTTTACCACTAAAATATAGAATTGTTCCCCATTTTGCTTAATGAAACATTCATTATCTTTATATCATGTTAATCATACTCAATACCTTATCATTATTATTTTTAATCTGAACCTCACTTTTCATACCATTTCTTAATCTGATTTAACAGGCGTTCATAAATAGTTCCATACATTTTATCAGAAATGTTATTTTCATAACATACATTTTCTACAGTTGTTTTCTTCTCAAAATGGTTAGTCTGCCGATTCAACAACTATTATCATTACTGTCTCTGTACCACTTATCCTACTTACTGTTTTTTACAGAAACCAAAATATCATATTACTCAAATCTCAATCCTTCACAAAGAGGATCAACTTTTGTTACAAAAAAATCTTCTGACATCTAATGTCATGCATCCATCTAATGGATGAAAAATAAAAACCCTTTTATCAGTTATATTCAATCTGACTATATGGAAATACATTCTATATCGATTCCGTTCTCTTTTATCTGCTTCAAGCCAACAACTCATTGTCTTTTCACACTTTTACACACGTTGAACGCAGGCCACAACAACTTTTGTTTCTCACTGCCCTGTTCAACTGATTCCAGCACCATCTTTAATCTTGTGGCGCTCAATATCATACATTTCTGCCCTTAATTTTATCTCATTTGACAAAACACCGGTGTACCAAATTTCGCAAGCTTGCTTTTGAGACCTCCCCATATTAGCCGCTTATCTGTTCTCTGTGGATTTTCCTCTGCGCGCGTTCTCTTTATTTGTCAAGCGTCCCCGACAAACCCGATCTTTCTTTTAACCCAAATCGGACGGGTTACACTATTAGTGTCACTATTAGTGTCCTCCTAATTACGGTTTACCAACAAATCTGTTACGATTGTCTTGGTTTCCCCTAATTAGCTTCAGTACCCAAAAATAGTTCGCTCCGTGGTGGAACAATTCATTTCCAGGTACCTATCTGTATGAAATGTCTTGGTCTGTCACAGTTCTCAATTAATTCCAGATTATTTATCTGCTTGAAATATCTTGTTCTGTCACAGACCTCAATTAATTTCAGATTATTTTCCTCGTATCTGTTTGAAATATCTTGATCTGTACGTAGATCTCAATTAATTTCAGATTACGTACCACAGAAAACAGTTCTCAGCCAATATGGTTCAATTTCACTCTTTCCCCAATTAAACTGAATTTAATTATACATTACCCAGAGATGTGTTGTTCTGAGCCACCTCGAGTTCTTTTTGATTCCAGTGTCCGATCCTCCCGGGCTCTGACATCGGCCGGCCTCTCTCTCTTAAGTTTACGAGGTAGAGCTGGAACTACTCAGTCCAGGTGGCCAAACACCGTCCGATCTCAGGTCCAGGAGGCATCGTCCAAGGAATCCCACTATTCTGACACCAAATTGTTGTGGCAAAAATTCATCGAACAAACATCACTGCGTAAGAGACTCAGAGTCAAATTATAAAATAGAAGTATTTATTCTTGCAAGAATAGGAGCAGTCTAATACACAGTTGTTACCCTGTGCAGAAGAGTGACACACCCCCAGACAGACTGAACCAGCTTTTATCTCCGTTCCAAGGCCGTCTTCTGCCAGAGCCATCCTACCAGTAGTTTTCCATAGACTAAGCCCTCCTTCACCAAATGGCCTTCTGACATCTAGGTCAGAGGTCCTTGTTCGTCTGTTCTCTGGAGTGTCTCTCCCTTCTGCCTTCCCAGGTACATAAAAAGAATCTTCTCTCACTACAAGTGAGAGTCACACATGTGACATTCTTTGAATCATCTATCTTTTACTAAAGATCAATGAATATCATAAAATAGCCACTACAAGGTAAAATATGGTTTGCATAAAAAACAATTTTTTCCGATATTTGCAGCTCAGGGGACTATGTAAGAAAACATTTGCCTTGTCTAGATGAGGCTTCTTCTGCTAAGTTTGATGAACTTTTAGGGCTTGGAGGTGGGGTTAGTCACTTGATTTCTCTACTGTATAATTCTTTACTTTCCAAAACTCCACCTTCAACACAGGGTATAAGATTACAGTGGGAGCAGGAAATGGGGGTGGAGATAAGTGACGAGTTATGGGTTAATGCATTAGAGAATATTCATAAATGCTCTGTTAACTCTCGGCATTGTCTTATTCAATTTAAGATTATTCATCGACTTCATTATTCTAAATCAAAGCTGCATAGAATTTTTTCAGATGTCTCCCCATTATGTGATAAATGTCAGACAGAGGAAGCCACACTCTTGCATAGTGATGTTCTTTGCTCTAAGTTAACTCCATTCTGAACTAATATTTTTCAAACTCTGTCAGAAATATTACATGTGGAATTAGAGCCTGATCCACTTGTAATGATATTGGGATTATCAAAAAACATTATTTTTCAAAAATCTCAACAACAGTTGCTGTCTTATGGACTTCTTATTGCAAAGAAACTATTACTTATGTTTTGGAAGAACACCAAAGTCCCTACTGTTAAAATGTGGTTGGATGAAATGGTTAGGTTGTTACATTTAGAAAGAATTAGTTTTTCCTTATCAAACAGAACGGATCAGTTTGATAAGATCTGGTCTCCCCTTCTCCAATACCTTGATAACATAGTTTAAGTTGTGGGTTTAATTAGGCTAAGTGTGTAGCACTGATTGTCCCAGTAGTGTGATATGACTTGTGTCCCTAGGGTGGGGTGGGTGGTATTGGGAACTGTTCCCCTTTTTCTTTTCTTTTTTCTTTTTATCTTGTTATCGTGTTTTGTCTTTTTTCTTTATTTATTTGTCTTTCATGTTTATGAGGAATCATAAAAAATGATGTAACAATGATTGTCAAATTTTTGGATTCCTTAAAAACATTTCAGACAGAAACTTTTAACTCTCTCTTTTCCAGCACTTTAGACACAGTTGCTCCATTGCGCTTAAAGAAGATTAAAGAACATAGTCCAACGCCGTGGCACAACAAGCACACTCAGGCCCTTAAGAGAGCAGCCAGAAAAATGGAGCGCAACTGGAAGAAAACAAAACTAGGTGTTTCGGATTTCATGGAAAGAGAGCTCGATTGCTTACAGAGAGGCTTTAAAAGCTGCTAGATCTGCTTATTTTTCAACCCTATTAGAAGAAAATAAACATAATCCTAGGTATTTATTTGAAACAGTGGCTAAACTAACGAAAAAGAAAGCTTCAAGCCCAGAAGTTTCCAAGAAACACAGCAGTAATGACTTCATGAACTTCTTCACTTATAAGATCGATAATATCAGGGACAAAATTATAACTATGCAACCGTCTAATACAGTATCGCATCAGGAAGTGCATTGTAGTCTCTCTGAGGGTAAATTTGATTCATTCGTTGCTATAGGAGAGGAAGAATTTTGCAAACTCGTCAAATCATCTAAATCGACAACGTGCACGTTAGACCCTATACTGACTAAGCTGCTGAAAGAGATGCTTCCAGATGTCATAGATCCTCTTCTTAATATCATTAATTCATCTTTGTCTCTAGGATACGTACCAAAAACCTTTAAGCTAGCTGAAGGAACTGTAGAGTAATGGAAATGGTTCAGGTAGAGTGAGAGTGTGGTGAGCAAACAATGTCTCGGTCAGAAGACGTCAGGTATGGAGTGATAGATGAAGCAGGGAGAAGACAAGGTTTGTTGCAACACCAGTAGCATTTATTTATATTTCTGGTCGATGTTAATTCAATGCATTGTTTGTGTGCTGCAGAAGGGGGTAACAAAGATATAATACAATTAGTGACTGGGGTTAATCAACACAAATTTAACAATTGTACAAATGAACAACAGAGATGTGAGTTTACTAAGTACAACTGAACAGACTTTAAAACAATTCAAACAAACTTCCCACATGGCTCATGGCACATAGCTGGCAAACAAAGAAATCAATCAACAGTGCACCTGTTGACAGAGTGACAGTAAATCATAAAGAAAAAGCATAAAAAAAGAGACAAATCAAAATAGATTGACTCACGTTAATTCAGAAAGACGCACACAGCATGCATCAGAGTGTTGGTAGGGAGTGCAAAGGAATGATCCAAAGGGTTCACAATCAATTTATAGGCAACAGGTGAGGCGGGCGTGGTCAGGTGGCAGGTGGCAAAAATATCCTCAAAAGAGCGAAATGGAGTAGAAAAGGAATGGAATGGCAGGAGTCTTTTCACTAGCTATGATTAAACCGCTTGTTAAAAAACAGCAACTTGATCCTACAAAACTAGTCAATTACAGGCCGATCTCTAATCTGCCATTTCTGTCAAAGATATTAGAAAAAGCAGTATCCTCACAACTGTGTTCTTTTCTTGAAAGAAATTATATCTGCGAGGATTTTCAGTCCGGATTTAGACCATACCATAGTACCGAGACAGCTCTCGTTAGAGTCACAAATAATTTGCTCTTATCATCCGATCGTGGTTGTATCTCTCTATTAGTATTACTTGATCTTAGTGCTGCATTTGACACCATTGACCACAACATCCTTTTAAATAGACTCGAACATTATGTTGGCATTAGTGGAATTGCACTAGCATGGTTTAAATCATACTTATCTGACCGTTATCAGTTTGTAGCAGTAAATGAAGAGATGTCTTATCAATCACAAGTTCAGTATGGCGTACCACAAGGCTCAGTACTAGGACCGCTGCTGTTCACTCTGTATATGCTAGCATTAGGAGATATCATTAGGAAACATGGCATTAGCTTTCACTGTTATGCTGATGATACTCAGCTGTATATTTTTTCAAAACCTAACGAAACCTACCAATTCACAAAATTAACGGAATGCATAGCTGATATAAAAAATTGGATGACTAGTAATTTCCTACTACTAAATTCAGAAAAAACAGAGATTCTAATTATTGGACAAAAAACTTCCACACGTAATAACCTTGAGTACTGTCTAACACTTGATGGCTGCTCTGTTAAGTCTTCGTCGTCGGTTAGGAACCTGGGTGTGCTCTTTGATACCAATCTTTCATTTGAAAGTCATGTGTCTAGTATCTGTAAAACCGCTTTCTTCCATCTTAAAAATATATCTAAATTACGTCATATGCTCTCAATGAATAATGCAGAACAATTAGTTCATGCGTTTATGACCTCAAGGCTAGATTATTGTAATGCTCTACTGGGTGGTTGCCCTGCACGCTTAATAAACAAACTACAGCTGGTCCAAAACGCAGCAGCTCGAGTTCTTACCAGAACCAGGAAGTATGACCATATTAGCCCCGTTCTGTCAACACTGCATTGGCTGCCTATTAAACATCGTATAAATTTTAAAATATTGCTGATCACTTACAAAGCACTAAATGGTTTAGCTCCGCAGTACTTGAGCGGGCTCTTAACGCATTATAGTCCTTCACGTCTACTGCGATCTCAAAATTCCGGCCAGTTAATAATACCTAGAATATCAAAATCGGCTGCTGGCGGTAGATCCTTTTCCTATTTAGCACCAAAACTTTGGAACAGTCTTCCTAACATTGTCCGGGAAGCAGACACACTCTGTCAGTTCAAATCTAGACTAAAAACACATCTCTTCGGCCTAGCATACACATAACACATTATAGACTTCTACAATTCAATGTTAGGCTAAATAGTTTAGAACAGCCGGGACCGGGAACACTTCCCGTAAATCCTGATGTACTTGGTAC
Source organism: Phoxinus dragarum (assembly GCA_033366665.1). NCBI lineage: Eukaryota > Metazoa > Chordata > Actinopteri > Cypriniformes > Leuciscidae > Phoxinus > Phoxinus dragarum. The sequence goes on from JARPMJ010006990.1 coordinate 32,856, forward strand.
ATCATAAGAAGGATGGCGTCTACGCTAATATTAGTCTCTCTGTCTATCCCGAGGTTTACCGCTGTCCACCGGAACCAGGCCGTATCCAGATCTGATGAAGGACCAGCGCCAGGACACGACGACGCCGCTGACCTGAAGTGTCAACCGGTCTCTCCTCCTCTCCACTCCGACTTCAACAAACAGGAACTGGACAAATACTCTGATTCATTCTGAACTTCTGACCTGTAATGCTCCTGAATCATAATCATACACTGTTCAATCATTGGCCAGAGGAGAACTGGCCCCCGACTGAGCCTGGGTTCTCCCAAGGTTTTTTCTCCATTCTGTCAACTGATGGAGTTTTGGTTCCTTGCCGCTGTTGCCTTACCTTCTGGCTTGCTTAGTTGGGGACATTTAAATTTCAACAATATTATAGATCTGCCTTAAAGGTGGACGATGATGAAATTGTTTTTTGTATTATTTTCATGTTATCACTGTGAAGCTGCTTTGATACAATCTGTATTGTAAAAAGCGCTATATAAATAAAGGTGACTTGACTTGACTTGACTACAATGGCGGCTCCCGGGGAGGCTTCAGTTTCCGGCGGATCGATTACCCCCTTGCCGTTTATGCGGACTCCGCAGCAGACTTCTTCCCGACAGTCAAAGTGGCATTACGTCACGAAAGTGCGGACTCCGAGGAAGACCGCGAGTGCTTAGGGTGCCATTTGGGACAAGTCCTTAGACCCGCCCTGATCGAGGTCACAGACAGTTGTACACATCCGCCATTGCTGCACTGATGAGAATGTCTCCCAAGCGTTGAAGGTGTTGTGGCTAGATGTATTCATTCACATAGCTTTCTCTATTTACTCCTGAAATCTGAGCCAGCCGCTGAAGACGAGGTGGGTTAATTTTGTTTTTGAAGAAAATGCTCCCTCAAATCTACCGAAATTGTTTATGTACTTACACACTTCTTATACTTTGTTTTTTACTCAGCTCTTACAGTGATTTTCTGGAGTAAAACTGACGCTTCATCTTTTGTGACATACAATAAACTTTATTAAACTCATCTTGTAGCCTATTAATAGTGGCTACAATCAATGACACATAGGTTATAAAGTTATAACGGTAATTAAACTAAACTATACCTGTTCCAACTCCATACAGCATATTCTCTGACTCTAGGCATTATTGTCCGAGTCGAAATGAACACCGTTACTGTGAGTTTCTGTTTTGATATTAGGCTTGTTTGAGATGCGCATTGCCTCGCCTGAAATGTAGTCGAGAGTAGGCGGCTACAGTGAGGGGAGGAGTGAAAAAAGTGCAGGCAAGCCGGACAGATCTCTCTTCTCTAAGTGGATCAGACACCAACGAGATCAAAGGTGGATATTCACGCTCGTGCACGGTGTTGCTAATAAACTGGATGCAATTTAAATTCTGTTGCTTTTATAAGAAAATAAATATAATGAACAAGACACTCAAAGTTCTTATTTAATTACATACCAAAGTATTTTTTAATTAAATACATCAATAATTTTTACTTTAATTAAATATTTTTTATAAATATTTTTTAATAAATATGACAACAATCAAACCCATATAGATCACACTGTCAGAGAGTTTGGGAATACTCACACATAATTTATAAACATAAAAACACAAAATCAGAGTTTTAAATTCAAACATTTTAAAAGAGAACAATACATCACGGTTGTTTAAACTTTAAACCAATGAGCATGAAGCTGTGTCGTCAGCAAGTCGTTTCCCATCGTGCTTTTGATCAAAGCAGTCAGTTGAGACCATAGACTGTAAAAAAATATGGACGTAGTGTCCGTGACGTCACCCGTAGGTTACTGAAGAGCATTTTTGAAGCCTAAAGTGGGCGGAGCCGGCCGACGCCATCTTGGCCTCGCGTCACCGCTCGTCACTCCCGGATAACAGAATATGGGCAAAGAGGCGGAGCTGAGGAGCCTGGCTATCTGAAACCACGCCCACCTAGCGAGACGTTATGGAGTTAGCTCAGGCTTGGGAGCTAATGCTATATATGCTACTCACAGTACCAAGTCTGTGACTGCACAGGGGCTCGCGCTAAAGTGACACTGACAGTTGATGATTAAAATCAGAATGCCAATTAAAAAGGTCCTGTTTTTGCCCTTCGAAATATTATAATAGTTAAAATACATTGCTACAAGTGAGACTGTGTATCGTGATTCTGTACAGCTATTCTGCTAGTTGAAAATGTATTATGCAGTAACTTTACAATATTAACTTTAGTTTTTATTTGGCTGCTTTAACTGTGTATGTATAAAATACATTTGTTGTGGCAGAAGCAAAGCCAACAAAACTGAGATCAGGTGTTGCTGGTTATGTTTTGAATATTATGTCATCACATAATGTTTGTCTCTCTGATCTCAATCAGTTTCTAATTACTTATCAAAAATGTGTTTTTTAACACAGTTTAATTTCAAATAACTACACTGTGAAACTAACGCAAAAGACCAAGCAGTGCTATGCAATCGGTTGTGAAGGATTTTTAAAACTCATAATTCATAAAAAAATGTTGAACTATGGTTTCAGTTAGACAAACACAGACATCAGCCAATGAATCTCAACAATGGTGACAATCAACAAAAAAGATAACATAAAATCTGAACATCACAGAATACGCTACTAAAAGTCAATACAAAACCAACAGCAAAAATAAAAGCAAAAAGTACAAATTAAAGAAAATAACCAGACAATTCAGCTGCATAATTTATTCATGCTGCAATGCATGCTGGGAGTGGTGGCTGATTTTTTTTGTACTATGCTGGTACCCAACATGCATTGCAGCATAAAACTTCTGATTGTCACCATTGTTGAGATTCATACTCCGATTCTTGATGTCTGTGTGTGTGTCTAGCTGATCCGAAAATTCTAAATGTTCTTAGTATAAACTATTTAAAATCCGTCATATTTTCTAAATGCCAAATTTCAGAAAAATATCATTCTGTAAAATCACAATAATACCAAAATCAAAAATATAAAACATCAATAATATTATTAGACAACAAATGAGATCAGTGAATTGGGCCACTATATGATGATTGAGACCATTATCAAACAGCCATAATCATATGATACTGTATTCTTTCAGCTTTTTCGCCATAGCAAAAGTGTTTTTAAGACACAGCTACCGCAGCCAAAGAAAAACTAATGTTTAAAGGTCAAGAGCCTGTAGACCTTATGCTTCGGACTCTGGGTCCGTATGAATTAGCTCAAATGATCCATAGGGAATTTTAATAACTAATCATGAATATGATTAATATTTTGCATATTACAGTTACATTAAATTATCGAAATTGAAAATGTATAGATTATATGATTATATGAATAATCGATCACAACGTCTTATAATTCCTCATTCATATATCACTAATCTTATTTAACTTCGATTATGAGACAACCTTTAAGGGAAATTCATGTAATGATCAAAGAGGTGTTTGTCCCGCAAAACCATCAATGATCAATCCATCAATCTCTCAATAAAGTTATCCCTTATAAACTCCAAGAAATATTAATTTTCTGGTCGTGAACATTAATTTTCCGGTGTTTATAAAATTAAAACTACTTAATGTAGTAAATATTGAGCGCGGTAGCTCTTGAATCTATCTCATTGACTCGTTTTACAAGCATTTTCACAGAAACAGTTGAATATATTGTTTTAATAAATGCAAAACTACAGAATATAAGTACTACACATACTGATTATATGTTTGTACATATCTTACATGTGAACAAACAAGACAACGAATAACAGATGAGAGAGAGAAGGTGAGAGAGATAAAGTTCTGAGGGGGTGTGCGCGCCGAAGCACGCGCTGAGGTTGTAGAGAGAGAATGAGAGGAAGAGAGAATGGTCACGTGTGACCATAGGACAGCAAAAATCACAGACCTTTGAGAGAGCCAACAATCGAAACAAACCTTAAAACATTAAACTCGTTGGAGTTAATAATACTTGCAAAGTTCGTTGTGTGTGGTGTGGCTGAGACCAGCCTGCGTGTGCTCGCGGAGCAGAGCGCGCGCGCTCGTGTTTGCGGAGCGCGCTTCTCGTGCTGATGCGCGTTCTCTCATGGAGGCTCGGACAGGGTGCGTGCTCTCGGGTTGAGGCGCGTTCTCTCGTGAAGCCTCGGAGCAGGGCGCGTGCTCGTTGCCAGAGCACGTTTTTCCGCAGGAGCTTTGAAGAAGGCCTCTTTTGGAAGTGATATGTTACTGAAGGAATTCAGGCTTCGTTCGTTTGACTCGTAGGTGGAAGCGAACAAAGTGGAATTTGACAATTAAACAAAAGACTGAGATAAAGAAAATAAAAGGGAGGGAACTCCTGGAGGGAGTCCCTGACCAAAGATTTCACATGCTGACGACAGGAAGAGCAGGGAACGAGAGAGAAGGGAGGAGCTCTGGCTCTCTTTTTAAAGACTGTATGGGTCACGCCTTCGTTCGGCGTGATCAGCCAATAGCCTTCAGCATTTCGAAAGCGGGAACTTTCTTTGTCTTGTCGAGAAGAGCGCGGCTGTGTAGATTTATGACAGAGCTTTGGGTTTAGTCATTTCTACGACTGAAAAGGATTCATATAGTAATAATCATATCATTGCAGTCTATTATCGAGATTCAACTCCGTTAGGTCTCAAGATTTAAAATGATATGAAACACATCAGGTTACGGTTAGGAATACAACGTTTGATTATTATGTATTAGTATAGACATTTAAAGTTCGATTAATGTTACACTTGGACATATATATGCTTTCCTATGGTTTATACACACATCTTAACACAAAAAGGGATATATTTATTACATTTAAGAGTGACTATTTTCTCTGTGCAAGACACGTTGGTGTGAGCCATGTTGGTGTGTCCTGTCCTGTTGAAGTCTGTGTGAGAATCACGATATATTAATTTGACCAGATGTCAATAGTCAATGTAGCTACAAGCCCAACTAAAGCAAACACTGATCACCATCATGGTAACATCAAATGAAAATAAAATTACATTAAACCTCTGCCACCTTTCAATAAGTCCTTCTGTAGATGTAAATAAAGTCAGGTTAGTAATAAGTGAATCTGGTAATGCTTTTTGTGGAGTTGTTTAATCCTCCTCTGCTAAGATCTTTTGCTAAGATTTTTCTGTTCCTCTTGTTCTGATAGAGGAGTGATTCTGATAGTTAACAGCAGGTGTTCCTCAGTGTCTCAATTAACTTCGAAAATTAACTGAATTAACTATGAAATTCACTCAGTCAAGTAGACTATATTAGTGAACTAGGCAATAGTGAATGAGGGTATAGGGTGTGATTTTGGAACACAGCCTCTTAGTGTCGACTTTGAGCGCTGTTAATTCACAGTATATTCCTGTAGGCTAGTTTCTCGAAAACGACAAATATCACCCAGAAGGCATTTTTTTTACAGTATATTACTGTTTTAATGAAAACCAGTATGTTACTGTAAAATTTGGCCATTTTTTTACAGATTTTTTTTACAGTGTAGGATTGCTTTGTAGTTTTAAGTTTGTAGCTATTTTGTCACAGTCAGCTAATTCTATTAAGCTTTTAATGAAGGAAGCATTTTTTTCTCTGTATGTTTATGTACAATAAACTTTTGGAATTGTAACATACTACAGTGACTACGTTTACAAGCAGCCAATAACCCGTTCAAAACCGGAATTTTAGCAATAACCCGGTCGCACACGGCCATGTAAACACCGGCAAAAACCCGAATATGATCATATTCCGGTTTTTAAAAACACGAATATGATCCCTGGGTTACCCCTTTTCTAACCCGAATATTTGGTCATGTAAACGCGTATCGGCATATCCCCATCAAAAGGAACAGTGTTGTAATGTGCCCTATCAACTGTAAAAAATGTGTGTGATTTTAACAGTAAAAGACTGCTACAGTAAAAAACTGTTAATTGGTTAACAGAAAGTTTCCTTACTATATACGGTAAATAACTGTGATAGATCTAATGGTACATTTAATGTAATTTTACTGTAAAATTCAGTTAAATTTACAGTTTTTGAAACTGAAAAAGAACAACTCCATGTATAATTTACAGTGAAAAACCTTAAATTGACATTCCCAAAATTCCCTGCGTGACACTTCACATTTGATGTATTTTTGTTGAAATAACTATGTTTCTTTAGTGTTTTCTTATGTACATTAGGGTTTTATGTTACATTTAATGTTGTTAAATTAAGGTTTATTGCATTTTTAAAATGTCATGTGTGTTACCATGATGGTGTTTCATGTTTGTGTGAATGAGACTGCAGCTTCTAAACATTAGTATTGACTTTCTTGTGGAATAGCTACTTTTGATGAGCTTTGGTTGATCATGTGACTCTCATTTCTGCAATATATCAGATAATGAAATACAGTTTATTAATGTACATTTTAAGTTAAGTCTGTAAAACCTAAAATGTTGCCGTATTTGATATAGTAAATTTCTGGCAACCACAGCTGCTGTGCAAATTTATCAGATTTGTTTTTTTACAGTGTATGCAAAGCAAACCAAGTATATTATCTGGCTGAAGGAAAAACAAAGACAGGCCAAATTTAATAGATTTATATGTATTTTCCAAAATTCTATAAATTTCTATGCATTATGGAAAGTCTTATACTATAAAAACACGCTGAGTGTGAACCTGACTGCATGCACACCTGAAAATGTCATACACACAGCACATTGTGTAAAATAAACGTATAAAGTTGTGAATAAACCAGAAAACTTACATGAAGCAAAGGGATTTTATTACAATATAGAATATAAAATAAATATGCATATTTTCTCATATAACAGTCATTTGTACACTGAAATAGTGAAGAAATAACTTGAAAAATCAGAATGTGTTGTCTGAATTTTTGCACATACGCGTACAAGGGAGTCAATGTAAGAGTCTTCTATGTCTAAAAAGGCCATGTTATAATCTGCAAGTATTTGATTCACACTGTCAAGAGATAGAGAGATAGAGAGAGAGAGAGAGAGAGAGAGAGAGAGATCTTATTAGTTGGATGGTAACATTTAAACAGTATGTGCACTGTATGTCAGCAACACACTAGACAAAGAATCACTCCAATTTAAACAAAAATTTAAACATGACTTAATATACTGAGTCCGTTGCCTCAAAAACAATATTATCATGGCTAAAAATTCCACATAATCAGATGTTGTTGATTCTATGGGCCTTGTGGGACCTTATAAAGTCATTAAAATCTCTCTGGTGCATTCACATTGACAATAAAATTCCCTTCCCTGTCTCTCTCATAATCATAATGCATGCATAATGACTGTGTAATGTAACTGGTAATAAAGTGCTACTGCATCTAAACATTTTAGAAGGAAACATCTATAATATATTACAGGTATATTTCAGTGACTGCTCCAATCCAATCTTTTAAAAATACCTGTAAATGGATCAATAATTCATGGGGAGGCATTGTGAAAAGCAAGCCAACAGGATGAATACAGTATGTGGAAAAATTAAATATTTTAAGGTTTGGAATAAAAAAGATAAACGCATGCAAATGTTCCATCAGAGGACATATGTCTAAACATAGAGGTCTCTATCATGTAAATACATATATAAGTGCTTATTCTTGCTTATTACTATATCCTTAAAGCCATATGTTAGTGTCTAAAAAATACAACAATAAAAACCAAACATCATATATATTATATATATATATAGTTTTATATACACTGTATATTTCCACAATGCAGTCTTTTACAGACATATAGTGACAATGCTAATTTGCTAATTTATATGAAAAAGTAAGGTCAAAATAGCCTATGTTTCTAAACATCTACCCAAATGACTATACAACATATGTCTACCTTCAGTGATTCAATAGTACAATTGTAGGTTATAAAATAAATTGTGACGTTTTGTGAAAATGTTGGTCTTTTCTGTAAGATTAAATTTTTTTGTTGCATGGAACTCACTGAAGAAAAACATCATGAATCAGCCAGTTTAGGCTGGGAGACTAACAGCAGCTAATACCAGAAAATCAGATTAGGCTGGTTGAAGCGTGTTTTTATAGCAGGGGCATGTATGAAAGTTCGCTTCCCATGCATTGTGGAAGCCAGACCAGGCCTGCCCAGGCATCCTGATTTATCCAGGATAGACCCAAGATAGCTAGCTAGGTAAGCTAGAGAGATGCTCATATGACAAAGAAAAGGTGTTTTGTTGTCACTGTAAATGTTCATTTTCTGTCGCCCACGGACAACTCATTCTCATTTCACATTTTTTTTATGCATGCAGGGTTTAAGCATTAAATTGGGTGGGGAAGATTATCGAATTTGGGTATTTTCCATACAAAATATTTGTGGTTGGAAGACTTGAAATATTTGTAATTTGTTCATTAATTGTACTTTGTGCCTGTCACATGTTTTTATAATGTTTTTACATTGTAGTATATTGATAAATGGTTTAGAACTAGGGTTTGGGCTACAGTAGGTGCTCAAAATATATACTTAATGGTGTAATGTAAATAAAAAATACTGTGGCTGATAAAACTGAAAATCATATATCAACATATTAGACAAAATTATGACCCAAGATAAAGTCTCATTATGATACAATTCACAATTCATGACCTTCATGTCAGTCTAATGATGCCAAAGGCTTCTCATTGAAAAAATAAAATGTTATTTACTGTTATTTCACATGTAAATGTCAAAATCTACAGAAACAATATGTTTGTCATTTTTTATTTTGTTATTTGCAATCGCAGTTAATTTTTCTCAAAATATGGGGAAACTGTAATAAACCAAGGAAATGTCCAGGAAGAAGGTTGGTTGAAACATTAAACTGAAGATATGACACCAAATATGATATGCACCAACTATACTGTACAATAGATAATATTGTGATGAAAATCTTTGATGAAATAAAAAAAATCATGAAACTACCGTAATGTTATTCCATCATTATTTCAGACAATGGTGGCTGGGCATAAAAAAAATCCACCCTGTGTTTCCTAGTTTGAGACTTAAAAATTTCGATTTTTATCATTTTCACGAGAAATACAAAGTATATTACAAAAAAAACAAAGAATGTACAAATATTAATACGGGACAGAAGAGAGACTCAGGAGTATGATGGCAGCAACTGACCACTGGCTACATTCTTCTACGAACAGTTTGATTGAAATCAATTGTCAGTCTCAACAATTCGTGCTGGGTGACTGCAATACACTTGGGTAGCATTATCCTTCAGGGTCTTTTAAACAGAGTCTTTAGAATATCTCTTGTTTTAAGCTTTATGAAAGTGAGTCAGTTTCAAGATTTCCTTAGGATCCCGTTTGAGCTCGTATTTTCCCTCATGTTGCTGACTTGCAGCTGTCTAACACACCACAAAATGTCAGTGTTTCAAAGACAGCTTGGAAGGACCTGTAAGATATACAGCTGAAGTCTCATCTTTGCCTGATGAGACATCCAACTTTTAATGAACTTTTTCTTAATGAAAAAAATAAAAGAAATCGCTTCCAGTCCACATACTGAGCTCAAATAACACAAAGAAACAACTGCAACAATAATCAGATTATAAAAGCATATAAAACACTAAACAAACAGAAGACAAAATAAGTCACAGAAGCAGTTCAACTGCTAGCTGCCCCAGATGACACACACATGCAAGTCAATTCACACACACGCACGCACGCACACAGGGATTTTAGTCCTGACCAAAATCATAAAACATGTTCTTCTGCAAAAAAATAGAGAGTAAACCATTTCCATGTTCTTTGATAGCTGATGTTATTTTTATAGTGTATATATAAAACAAATTAAAAAAAAACTCTCTTACACAGCAAAAGACGGTGTGTGAAGTAATGCAGTGGTGCACGGTAGCTGAGAGATGTTCTCCACTCACACAGAGTCATGCTGGGTTTCATTTCTCTCAATAAGTGCTCTTTGTTCTTCAGTCTTTATAATATACACACATATTTTACACAAATCCAGTCTCTGCTCTACTGTCTGTACATGCAGGCAGCTCCCTTTACTGGGAGAGAGGATAAGGAGAAAGATAAAAGGGGATTTCAGTTCCTATGTACAATTGCTTATATACCGTAAATGTCTCTATTTGATTAGTTTCAGGTGTGTCATATGGGGGGGGGGGGTCTCAAAAAAGCTTTAGATGATAAATCAACACATTTCCACATCACCATGTCGCAACCTCAGATGTAGTTTACTTCCTGTCTGTTCCAAGTTAATCTGAGATTTCCTCCTAACCAGCACAACCGTGACAGGACGTTGCGATGGGTAGTCCAACATACTTACGGGTCCGAAATCATAACTCTACATCAAACATGAAATATCTCTGTCATGTCATGCAGAAGTTTCACATTCAGTGAGGATGGACATATTACTTTTCACTGGAACACCAGAAGAGGCTGAGATTTGGTAGATGTGACATCCTTGCGAGTCTGCCAGTAGGACACCACCATTAAAAAGCCATTGTAACAAGCATTGTGTCACTTCTTTCTGTAACTACGACCTGAATAGCATTTGGCTGATCATTTTGAGTATGAGAAAATGCTAAACAGTCAGCAGATGGTATAGTTGGTGTTGGAGCTGGTAAACTTTTTAAATGTATTGAAATACTGTTGAGACATTGAGGCAAATGTTCAATGTTGATTGTTGATTATGGATCTGGTTCTTCAGAGGTGTTTGAGGGGAAGGGATTGCAAAGTTGTGCTTTGATTGGAGTGGCATTTGTTGAGTATTGTAGGATGGCAGACGGCTTTGATTTGGGAAAAAAATGGGTTTTATGTTTATATTGGGACAAACCCCCGACTTTTCTTTGAATGACAACACAGACTTGCCTGGTTTTATGCTCGTGGTTAATTAGTTCTTTGAAGTGCTTATGTATGGTTTTGAGTCTCAGTATCGATGAGACTGATGAGAGTGCTGAGATGAGGACGAATATCCCATAGTGCTTTGCGACTGGGTGGAGCCTTGGACATTGCTCTGGTAACCAAGCCGAGAACTGGAGTGCTGTAATGAAAGAAAGTGAGAAAAAAGTTAAATTATTATAAAAAAATAAGCATTTAGCATGATTTAACTGTTGTTTGTAATTTGAGCTGAAAGCGAACTGTAATATTATGGGTCTTGTTTATGATGTAACGATACCCTCATGTCACGATTCGATACATATCACTATACTGAACTCACAATACCATATTATTGCGATACTCCAAGACATTTGATAAAAGGTTAACAAAAAATGTACTGTCGATTAAAAGTAAATGAAAATTAAATGGTGACACCAGAATAAAAATATTCACGATTCTGAAGCAGAAAATACAGAATTATTTTAGACAAATATGCTTGCACTCTGTCAGTGACTAGATATATTGAAAATAATGTAGGCCACTTTTTACTGAAAACAAGACATTTGGCATTATCAGGACCCACAAATATTCCTCCATTGCCTTATTATACATTATATTCAACATTATATATAGCAGTTTAATGTAGTACTGACACTAAAACTCTGTAAACTTTTTTCCCCAGTAATTTTCATTTTGGATAAATAATAATAATACATTTAATTTTTATAGCGCTTTTCTAGACACTCAAAGACGCTTTACAGTTATACAGTTTATAAATTATACACAATACATACTGTCACTTTCCACGATACATATTGATGCATTTTTGAATTGCGATATATTATGCAAAAGTATTGCATTGCGAAAGTAATTGAATGAGTATCAGTCTATAAATATCTTGATTTCCTTTCAGAAGAAAATTTGTCCTTCAAACAGCATATAGGTCTAACAAAAAAACTAAGAGTAAAGTTGGGTTTCTCTTATAGAAACATAGGCTGTTTCTCTTTTACAAACACTTATACAAACAACATTTATGTCAATGATGGATTATGGTGATATTTTATACATGCATGCAAATAAATCTTCTTTGAAAATGCTGGATTCAGTATATCATGCAGCACTAAGATTTGTAACTAATTCCAATTTTCGTACTGATCATCATTGTAGCTTGTATGAGAGTGTTGGTTGGCCATCTCAGCACAATCGCAGGCTGGAGCACTGCTATATTTTTCTTTGAGGCCATACTTTGTAAACTGACTCCTTACTTAAGTTCTCTTCTGACTCTTAAAGTCACTACCAGGTAATGTAATCTTAGATCATATGGGCAATCATGTATGATATCCCACGAACGTGAACTGTCTTCGGTGAAAGTACCTTTAAAGTTTTTGCCCCTTTTTCCTGGTATAAACTGCAGAATCAGCTAAAATTTTACTATTTACCTACAATGACACAATTTAAAATTAGAATAAAGGACTATTTGAGTACTAATTGCACATGTGCTATTACTGAGTGCTGCTGGTGATTATGTTGAGATGAGGTTAAATTGCCAAAATGTCTTTTCTGTTAAATGTTTGTATATGTATTTTTAATATGGAACTATTATTCTGCTGTCTTGACCAGGACTTCTCTGGAAAAAGAGATTCTGAATCTTAATTGGATTATTTCCTGGTAAAAATAAAGGTAAATAATATATTGTGACACAATATATTGTTACACCCCATTGCATATTGTTATATACACTGTAAAACCTAATAAAATGTCCTAATTAAACAATTTTAATTGACTACATGTACAACAATTTGTAGACCTTGATCGTAAAAAAACAACAACTAACAATCTGTACTATTTCTAGAACGCTCTTCCTCAAGACATTCGTCAAGCATCCACCCTTCTCTCCTTCAAAAACTTATTTAAAACTCTTTTTTTTCTCTGAATATTACACTTCAGCTCTCAGTCTGTAAATTGCACCTTGTTATGGATATGTTATTTGTTGGTATCTTTAACCTAACTTTGTATGCGACCTCTGTAGATTACTTTCTGCCCTTGGTATGTGTATTGTGGTTTGATGTTGATGTTTATTTGGTTTCTGTTCCTTAACCTATCTTCGTAAAGCAACCTTGGGTGTTGAAAATAAGCTATATAAATAAATAAAAAATAGTATTATTTGGTTACTATACTCAGAAAGCCCAAGATCATAAAGTGGCAAATAAAAGCCAGAAAAAAGTAAAACAAAGAGAATTCATAATTGATTAATGCCACAATGCACTCTGGAAGACAGCATAGTACTTGTGGCTCAGAATAATTAGAAAATATCACTCGGTAACACTTTATTTCGATGGTCCACTTTAGACATTCTACTAACTATAAGTAACTTTGCAGCTACATGTCAACTTACTGTAATTAGAGGATTAGTGGACTGTCTGCTTAATAATATCTGCTAAAAATCTTATCTTGATGGTTCCCCAACAGACATGCAAGTAACTTGGCAACCACAAGTCAACTTGTTCTCTCATAACCCGAACACCTAACCCTAACCAAACAGTCTACTGACAGTCTACTAATGAGAGTTAGTTGACATGTAGTTGAAAAGTTACTTATAGTTAGTAGAATATCTAAAGTGGACTATCTAAATAAAGTGTAACCGATCACCTCAAATGTTTTTGGTAACTGAGTCTTCTTTTTAACTTGATTTAGTGAATCACACTTACATCTCTAAGATGGCTGAGCTAATTTCAACTTGTCAAATTGAGTTACCATAACTCACATTTTCTGGTTACCTGTACAAACACACAAGTTATCTATACAAAGTTGTATTAAGCTTTAGCAACTCAAAAATGATGAAGAACATTACTGTTGGTTTCCTGTTGTAATAATTCAACTTGTTACAATTTACAGTGTAATATACAGAGCTGTGCTGAAATATACGCTTTCTTTAGTGGTTGATGCACAACGCTACTGCTCATTTGCCAAAAGTTGAACTTGGCTCAAGTTTGTTGTATCAGCAGTCATTACAAAGGAACCATATGGCATAGTGTAATGCACATGGTAATATTTGATGGGTGAAATTTTTTTTACATCATCATCTGTGGAGTGGGTCAGGAATCAATAGAATGAATTAGTCAAAGCTATTTTTTAAATATCAAATTTTGTTTATTTTATTTTATTTACACCTTTAAAGGGTTAATTCACCCAAAAATGAAAATGATGTCAGTAATTACTCACCCTCATGTTGTTCCAGACCGTAAGACTTTTCGTTAATCTTCGAACAGCAAATTAAGATATTTGATGAATCTGAGAGCTGTCTCAATCCTTCATAGGCTAGCTAATTTTATTCTGCCGGCCAGAAAAGTTAGTAAAGACAAAAATAATGACTTTATTCAACTATTCATTTTCTTCCGTGTGGGCCTGGTGATGACCACAGATGGGTCTCGATGTAATGTTTAAAATGGTTCTAAAGTGTGCATTTCCTGGATGTCCGAATCTTGAAGAAACAACGAGAAAACTTAAAAGTGCTTACCA
>JARPMJ010006991.1:0-47212 GCA_033366665.1 Phoxinus dragarum
GCGGTGACCATAGACCTGCATTATATGACTGACAGACAAGAAAGGTTTGACCTAAAAATATCAAAATTGAAACTACTGCGGAAACAAAGACATACATCTTGGCCCTTGAGGTAAGCTAAAACATACCAACATTTAATTTCAAAGTGAACTATCTTGAATTAATGATATCTGCAATACATTCATGTTGGTTCTGTTCTGTTTACCCCAAGGGGGGTTATTGCTGCTCTTACCCATGCTAGGCTGCATGGATGCGCAGGGAGTTCTTGCCCAGAACGTAACTACAACGCCGATCTAAACTATATGCTAATTGTCAATCATATATGACGATAGTGGTCCTGACAGAAATATGAGATAAATGTTTGGTAGTGTCAATTTGTGATGGCACATACCCCTGCTGGTTGATACAACTTTAATTAGAGCGTTTAACTTTTCAGTTGTGGTCATCATTCTCAAATAGTGTTTATATTCTTGTATAATCCCAAATGAAAGAGGAACTGAGGAGAGAGGGAAAATAGAGTGCGAGAGTGATGGCATTGAGAGATTCGAGGAAAGAGACAAGAAGGTATCTCCCAGAGGTGAGAAGAAAGGAAAAGGAGATTAGAGAAAGAGAGAGTCTCAAATCAGATGAGAGTCATTCAGATTGAATGTGTTATGAATCATGATCTCTTGCTGGACAGAAGCAGAATGTGAGCAGATTTACTGTGATACAAAAAAAGAAAGAAAGAAAGAGGGTGTTAGTTCAGGGGATATTAAATCAAATAAGTCTCTTTTTGGACATTGACCAATTAATTGTCATTAGTGTAAAAAGGACTATTGTTGCTGCCCTACGTGCCAGCAGCATAAAGGGCGGTAAGTAAGTCATTGTATAACTGGTCATGGTAATGAGTAAACATATGAAAAACTAAGACATGGAAAAAAAATTCACGCTATTCTCTTGTGTCGCTTTAGCCATTAATTACGCTGCATTTTAGGACAGTTAATCAAATCATTCATGTCATTAACAAAAGAAAAAGGATGAACTGGGAAATGCAGGCCAGAAACCTTTTTAAAATATGATGCTGTTCCAGTGCTGTTACCCGTCTGTATATTGATTTATGTTAATTTCCTCTAATGCTTAAAAAAAAAAAAAAAATGTGCTTGAAGCTGAACAAACATGAGCACATTTGTATTCATATCATATTATTCATGCGCATGTTTACAAGGTTAAAGTGTTCCATATGACATAAACATTGAAAGGTTAAATGTTTTATATGCTTTCAAATGAATCATTTCATGGACAGCCAGATCTCAATATTGTCTGACACAAGTGATCCACGAATGACAGATCATAATGAACTTCATTAATGGCGAGTCGGTCTGCCTTAGTTCTGATAATAAAATTTGAATAATACACACATACATTACATTTTGACTGTCAATTTGAATGTGGCATATTTTTAGCTTGTTTAGAAATGTCCTCATGTTGGGCTTGGTAACTGGTTGACCGCATCCCAGAGCCTCGGTCGCCACTTTCATTTCAAATCCCCCAAACCACAAAATCTCACACAGTGTACTGCATTTATCAAATGTTTCAGCTAAACACCTGTCACACAACAAAATATATTGGCTGCGTAACTGAGAAATCTACAGATATTCTCGAGGAAACTAGAAAGACCACAGAAGGGAGGCACGGCTTCTCGCTCTCGTTCCAGACGGGAGACCCCCTGACGGAAAGCTTCAAGCTCAAGGATCATTACAGTGCCAGGACCAAACTAATCAACGCAGTGTTGGAGCTAATGAAACTCATCCATTTCCATCAAGTGATGGACATGGCAGACTAACAGTGTTACCATGGCGATGCAGTGATGGAAATCTATGTCTTCATAACTACACTTATGAATAAATAGATAGCCAAGCTCAAAAGTTTGCAAATGTACTAATCATACTGTATTTCTAAGCCATCTGTGGTCCCACTATGTAAAACATTTAGTAGTAGAACTTCATAAGTTCAATTATAGTAGTACTGCATGGTTAGTAGAAGTGCTAGTAAGATGTGTTACAAATAAGTTGAGATAATAAACTCTGCTGTTCATATAATTATTTCAAACATCTGACTTTAATGTACTATTTATGAGTAAGCCAGAATTAGCTTATTTCTGTAACATCCAACAGATAAACTGCAGCCACATGAAACATCCCAAAAGCTGGATATTAGAGTTTTCCCTGCTGGGGCTTCTCCGATTGTTTTACTGGGTCTCTAATACACTTTGTAATGAGTAGATAATGTTAAGCTAATGTAATGGAGAGAAAAACTGAGCTGATGAGGAGGAAGAAAATTAGCCATCACACACGGGATTTCCACTTTCTAAACTCTTAAAATGGGCGTATTTAACCTTCAGTGGCTACTATATGAGCTAAGTAAACACGGATGCTGTTTGGTAAGAAGTACGATAAATAAACACTCATGTGCACGGACACATAAATCATCACGTCTCAAACTATTGCTATAGTTGCCATTAGAAGACATAAGGTGCGGCTTAAATAAGATGCATACAAGGCACATGTTCTTGTTATTGTGAAATGGGTTGTTAAAATTCTCCACAAACTGCAGTGCCGTTCCTAAACACAGTGAAAAACACCTCGGTGACATCCAGCCCTAATTAAGAATTATTGTGAGAGAGTTGCAAAGTAGTCTCGCACAGATACACAAATGCAGCAAGAAGCTCTGCTGAAACGTAGCCTGAGAGAGAACATCTGCCCGCGCTCCTCCTCTCCCCACATCAAGGGAATTAGAGAAACAACAGAGTAGTAAACAACACAATGAGAGTGAAAGAAGGAGAGAGAGGAAGAACAGAACCCAAAAAAATCATTCTCACAGTCCCACAACATTACTTAATTTACAATGGCAACATAACAGTGCATCCTACTGACAGTAGGATGCACTGTTATGTTGCCATTGTAAATTAAGTCTCTTATACTGACTGCAACATCGCACAACTCCTTACAAAACATTTAACAGTGGCCTATTAATGACACATAAACTTGCAAATGAATAGTGTGCTATATATATTGTAATTTACAGTAAATACAATTCTGTAAAAATTTCAAGACTCCGTTTAAAATGGTACAGTGGTTAGAAGTGACCTCGTAATTGAATATTTTATTTTATTAGATTAAACTTCTGAGCCAAATTCATAATGTTGTGCTACAGATACAGTATTATTTTTTAAAACCATATAAAGTGATTAAACATTTATTTTATTATTGACCCTACACTATAGGGTTAATTGTCACAATGAAACCCTGCCATTTTATTTTTAAATAATACAAATAAAATAAACATGTAATGATAATATTAATACTAACAATACGTAAAAAAATATTGCAAATATAAAGCGTTTTTTATCATTCGAAAATTTTGATTAGAAAATCCACAAAATATTGAATTGCATTTAAAAACATCTTCATACTATTCTGGCATTATAAAAACTCTAAACTATTATTACTTTCAATATTCATTGATTTTAAAGGCTTTTTAAAGGTCTATAATAGTGCTCATAATAGTGATATATAATAGTTTCATTTCTCAGAATAATGTGTTTGCACAGAAAGGAATATATGCAATAAAGCTGCATCAGTAATGACTGTGGAGAAATAGGATGAGCACGAGGAGAAGGATGAAATGCACTAACAATAGGAGTCTGGGACTGTGACAGTATTGCAATGTATAGAGACATAAAGCAGCACTCATTTCTATGAATATAAAGAGATTTTACTGAAAAGCACAAACAAATATTCATGTAAAAACCAGTGTTTTGTGCGCTGCACAGTTGCAAGAAGGTGAGCAAAAAGAGAATTCATCCGCAAACTGTTGATACTGATTGGGATTTTCTCTTAGGTGTGGGTAGACAAATCGACACAATCTTATCATGTCACGCCTGGCTAACTATTTAATGGAATAGGGCTAGACAGTTGCTACACTACCAGATCTCTGTGGAAATAGGCTGAACGTCCTGGAGTTGGAGGTCTTTATGAGCAACACAAATGCAAATAGCACATTATGCTCAATCAGAATCGCATTATGAAAATCAGCCTTGGAAGATCAGTGTACCTGATGTGTTTGTAAAAAGCTGGAGTTCAACAAGGGACTCCCTGAGAAAAAAACAACAACTGTCTTCATGAATTGGGGTCAGAAAGTTCTGATACGGGTGTACAAAATGCGCTGTGAAATATCTGAAGCATGACGGAGAGGGCAACACGGGACAAGAGCTAACGAGAGGTCAGAGCAGAGTCTGTGCATGTGCTGCATGAAAGAATAAGTCACAGCGAATTTGACAAACACTAGAGAGAAAAGGTGACAGAGAAAGAGACAGAAGGAGAGAGAGAGAGGTGGAGGTCATTTGTTCAGACTCACAGTGGAGAAGTTGTGGGCTCCACAGGGCTCTCCGCGGTACTTGCAGGCCAGTAGCATATCCTCCAGCTGGTGGCCCAGTCGGTCCATGAACTCCATGCTGGTGCCATCGAAGCGCCGTGGAGGCAGGAAAAGACGGAAATCTGACAGCTTGCTAAACCATCCCCGCCTGTCATCTTGAAGCAGGTCCAGCACCAAGGGTCTGGCCGTGCGGTTGGCCAGCAACAGTCCAAGCCAGTGACCCGCAAAGTACAGATCGCTCTTAGTGAGGTGGTTCAAACGAATGGGGTTATTGTTGCAGATGGTGACCGTGGGAAAAGCGAGTTCTCTCGCCCACTCTGTGTGGATTCTTGTGTGAGTGGGAAAGGCCAGCCAGTGAAGCAGCCGATTCGAGGACCAGGAAACCAGAAGACCCAGACATGTACAGAACGCCAGCATCCAAAAGGCCCGGCGGCTTAGTGAGTTTGACGGGGCACATATGTGCCGCAATCCGTGGAGGCGAGTCCGCGCTAGGAGGGCCACGGTGAGGTGGGACAGATTGTCTCGTGGTGTTCCAGCTCGGGTGCGACGACGACGAGCCCTGCCTTGGCCCGGCATGGGCGAGGCAGGGCGCAGACAGGGGCCTTCCAGAGCCATGAGGGCCCACAGGGCTGCTAGAGCAGCAGGGGGGACGCCTTCATCTCCCAGCCAGGCCTCCGCGGCCGGGGCCCTCATGGGGCTCCAGGAGCACAGAGAGAGCCACAACACTGAATTTCCTGATTACTAATCTCACTTTTAGAGTCCAGCAATCAAGTCACACACTATTGTAGCACCTGCAAAACTACTCCACTGAAGTGTACAATCCCAACTCTACTATGATTTCCACTTTAATATCCTGTCAAATGTATGCAAACTTCATTACTGGATTAAACAAACACATTCACGCACAAACACACTGCTCCCCAAGGTACACACAATTCACCATGTGTCTTTATACCCGCTGAAGGCTCTCTATAAACCCTCAGGCAACATCCCAAGGCTATTTTCCTTGGTCCTTTCTCTTTCTAGATCTATTTCGCTCCCCTCCTCAGTCCATCGGGTCAGGGTGCCCAGACACTGGGTTAGCAGACAGCCTGCATCTGCATCTGAGATTCTCTCACAGAATCTCCTGAATGTCAGGCAAGTGAATCGGATGTTAATGAGAAAAAAAAATTCAATAGATAAAAGACAGATTGTAAGAGAGAATAATGAAAAAGAGATGGATTGTGAAAGGCAACCGCCAGCTGAGTCACAAGAAAGAAGGATCTGAGAGAGTATCCAGGCAGGCTGTCCTGTTGGTAAAATTGACCTTTTTCCACAATCCCTAGAGAGAGGGTTTCCTGAACACTAGCTACAACTGACCCCACAACCCCATGATAACACTCATCTTGTCTTTTTACCTCTTTTCCTCTGGCTTTGACAGTGATACTGTACTGACTTTTCCCATTCCTCCGTGTCTCTGTCCTCAACGATGGGGGCACATGGCCAAAAGCCTTACAGAGGTCGTACTTCGTGCTAGTTCACACACACATACGCACACACACTGACTCTTGCCTGTAGGAGGACTGAATGCCGTTGATGTGGAATCTGTTCTGACATGGTCCGAATTCAGCATCTCACTCTCTCTCTCTCTCCTTCCCTTTTTCCATCCTTCTTTTAGACTGATACTGCATCCTTGATCTTCCTCTCCTTTGATTTTCCTTTGCTAAAAATATCCATACCCGGAAAATTTAATTCTTCAATTTGCGTCCATGTCCCTCCTCTTTACTCTGTCAATCAAAGCATGCTTGCTCCTCCCCCTGCCTCTCGCGTGCCTCCTCTTGTCCTTTCTCGTTGTCTGGACGGATTCACTTCTGCCTCTTTGGTCGCTCGAAAGAGAGAGAGCGCGAGGCGAGCGACAGAAGCTGCTCAGCATGGGAGACTTTGCTTTCCTTTGCACTGTTTAATTGCTCTGCTGTTGCTGCCACGGCACTCTCGCCTTCCCTTTCGCGCTCTGTCGGTCTGTTCGCTCAGCATTCCTTTCCTCCTCCTGGGTCACTCCATCTATTCACTCCTCCTTCTGCTCTGTCGTTTCTGTTCTCTCCGCACTCCTCCGTGTCCACACAGTCAGTGCCTGGCTCAGCCTGTGCCAGCTCTGTCTCTCTCTCACTCTCTTACTTGCTTGCTCTCTCTCTGTCTGTGTTTCTCTCTCTCTCTCTCTCTCTCTCTCTCTCTCTCTCTTTATTTGCCTCTATATTTTGTTTACTGCCTGCTTCCTTGAACAAGGCTGAAAAGAAACAAAAAGAGTCGCTCTAATGTTTCTCTTCACATGCTTGTTAAAATGTAAAATGGTGTCCTGTGTGTGAGCGTGTAGGAGGGTTGCTTTTGTGTAGGAAGAAAAGCCAAAAGAGCTCACTGGTGTCCCACACTTCATTTCTCTCACACATTCTACAGTATGTCCCCTCTTTTTCTGTATTTTACATATATGGTCCTTTTCTCTCTTTGCAAGCTACACAAATGTGCCAACAATTTATTTATTTTAAATAAAAAAGATTTTGGTCAAAAACCTTTTTCTAGCATGACTGAAATGTTAATTATTTAGAGATTTGCATGACAGTGTGGAGAACGTTGTCCAATGGTACTTTCTGTAACCTACACACCAGCTCACGACCAACTAGGAGTTCAAGGGAAGTTTATTTATTCATAATCACTCAAATTCTCATTCTTAGATTGAAAAAAAAGTATACCTAAAAATGATTCCTAGGGCTCTATTTTAACGATCTAAGCACATGGTCTAAAGCGCATGGCGCAAATGCACTTAGGGTGTGTCTACTTTTGCTTGTTTAACAATGGGAAAAATGGTCGGCACGACCAGCCCATGGTCTAAAAAGGTTTTGTCCCTATTCTCTTAATGAGAAATGGGTGTGTTTTGGGCATAATGTGCAATAAACCAATCAGAGTCTCATCTCACATTCCCTTTAAAAGCCAGTTACGTCCGCGCCATGGCAGATTCGCTATTTATATGGCTGAATTTGCAAACGGAAAGACCTAACGCTTATCCAGAGTGGAAACGGATCTGCTTGTGTGCAAGGCTAAGGAGCACACGCAGACCATCTACGGGACAGCTGAATTCCTCTATGTACACAATATGAATCTTTTACATTGAAATCCTTTTATTTTTTATATTTGGCATGTTTGTGTGCTGCTGCATGTCCCTGTGTGTGTAATAAGCTAATGCGCCCTTTAATTAACAAAAAAAAAATACTGCACCATTGACTTTAGACCAGGTTTCAGTTGGTCAATGTTTATTTGTCGCAATCTATTTCAGTTGCCTCAAAATAGCAAAGCGCCAACAATGCACCCGAACACACCACATTTTCAGACCAGCACGCCCATGGGCGAACAATTATTCTATTTGTATTCTATTATTCTACGTATATTCTATTATGCTATCTAAACAACGTGGTGCAGGACATGAAAATGATAACTGCGTTGGGCTGAAACTAGCAAAAAACACTTGGGTCCTGCCTGGCACCGCATTGCGCTGGGTGTATGATAAGGCCCCATAAATGCTATAAAAAAAAAAAAAATCCAATATTTAAATGAACTGATTTTGATGAACCTAAGCACGTAAATACATTTAGGTTTCAGGGTTTAGGTTACACCAGCAAAATTTAATTTAAGGTTCATATTAGATACAAACACCTCCTTAAGGTAACAATAGCACCAATTTGTATAGTGCTCACTCACTCACTCATTTCATCTTCACACACATGCAGGTTCCAAATGACCAGTCAGAGTCTTTGCCACATAAGTGGCAGTCACAGATCACCAAATATTTAGAGAGAGACAGATGGAGCAAGGGTTGGATGGAAGTTTTTCTCTAATCACAGACTGAATGGTAACGCTTTAGATTACAGCCCGGAAAGTACTGCGTAATTACAATGAAATTACAGTGTAACTTTCGGTAATTACAGTGTACCTATAAAGTACTTATGTGTAAGTATAGGGGAACAATATGTAAAGTCTTGGGAATAAAGGGGTAACAACCAGGAAAATACTGCGTAATTAAAACTAAATTACAGTGTAACTTTCGGTAATTACAGTGTACCTATAAAGTATGTACGTGTAGTATAGGGGGACATAATGTAAAGTTTTGGAATAAAGGGGTAACAACCAGGAAAAAAAAAATATATATTTAGGCAAATTATTAAGTATTTTAGAACTACGGGGGTACTTATACTATAATACAATCTTACTTTTGGGAGCAATTTAGCGAGTAGGCTACATACACTGCACCTTTTTGTAATAATAGTGTAACGTTATACAAATACAAGGCTTTTTTCAAATTACGGGGTAGCCTATATATCAGTGCATTTATAAAGTAGGCTAATTTGTTTTTATTAGCAAAGGTGCACTGATTAAGTTGTTTCAAGGCAAGTAAAACTATTGCAACTTTTTTTTTTTAAATGCTGGGGAAATATACTCTTGTTTCATGTAGTTACAGTGTAAGTATGACATTGCGGGCCGTAAATTAAAGTGGCGCTTCTTACCCTCTTGTTTCATGTAGTTACAGGGTAAGTACAATAAAAACACATGTAAACACACAATCTGATATCACTTGGAAAACTTTATTTGAAAAACAACTTATTTTAAAACGGATTTACAACACTTTCTCTTGCTTGGTTTCCTCCTCCTCTTGTTCCTCTTCTTCTTTCTTTCCACCGATAAATCTTAAGAAGGAATCCCATGTCTCTTGCTATTCTGTATTATGTGTTAAAAGAAAATACAGTACAGAAAATGTCCTCACCATTTACTCATCTTTTACCCTCATGTCATCCGAGATGTATATGAATTTCCTTCATCAGATTAACACAAATTTTTTTTTTAGAAAAAATATATAATCTCTGTGAATGCATAATGCAAGCCCATGTGTTCCTAAAAGTTGACATCAAACAGCACATACAGCAATAACTAAAGTAATCCATACGACCCCAATGGATGAATCAATGTCTTCTGAAGTGAGACGATAAGTGTTTGTAAGAAAAATACCAAATATTTAAAAATTTTAAAGACTATCGCTTCCGTTCAGACCAACTGTCACTTGCGCGTGCATGAGAGGGTTGAGTTCACGCTTGACACGCGTGACGTAAGCGCGCCGAGAAACCGAATGTCGATTTTTTTTTTTTATTTTTTTTTTTATTAATGCTCACAACAAAATACAAACAATAACACATAATAATAATGAAAAACAAACAATACAGAAGAACAGAGATGGCAGTTCTCGCGCGAGTTTCACATCTAACTCCCGCGAGAACGTAATGAACGCGTGAAGCTTCACCAAACACGAAGCCAAGCCGACTCTCATGCACTCGCTGGACGCTGGTGACAGTTGGTCGGGTAGCGAAAAGATGAGTAAATTACGAGAATATTTCTGGGTGTACTGTATTTTCTTTTAATACATAATACAGAATAGCAAAAGACTCATTCTTAAGATTAGGCTAATCAGTGGAATGATAGAAAAAGAAGAAGAGGAACAAGAGGAGGAGGAAGAAGTAGGAAGCCATGCAAAAATGTATACTTTCTGTCAGGACTTTAGTATTTGAAATGAAAAGTTGATTTTAAAAAAGGAATAAAGAATAATAAGTGTAATATGTTGTAAATCTTTTTTGAAATAAGTTGTTTTTCAAATAAAGTTTTCCAAGTGATATCAGATTGTGTGTTTACATGTGTTTTTATTGTACTTACCCTGTAACTACATGAAACAAGAGGGTAAGAAGCACCACTTAATTTACGGCCCGCAATGTCATACTTACCCTGTAACTACAAGAAACAAGAGGGTAAGAAGCACCACTTTAATTTACGGCCCGCAATGTCATACTTACCCTGTAACTACAAGAAACAAGAGTATATTTCCCCAGCATTTAAAAAAAAAAAGTTGTAGTTTTACTTGCCTTGAAACAACTTAATCAGTGCACCATTGCAATAAAAACAAATTAGCCTACTTTGTAAATGCACTGATATATAGGCTACCCCGTAATTTGAAAAAAGCCTTTATGTATTTGTATATTACAAAAAGGTGTATGTAGCCTACTCGCTAAATTGCTCCCAAAAGTAAGATTGTATTATAGTATAAGTACCCCGTAGTTCTAAAATACTCACAGTATAAAAAATTTGCCTAAATAATTTTTTTTTTTTTCCTGGTTGTTACCCCTTTATTCCAAAACTTTACATTGTTCCCCTATATAATTACACGTACGTACTTTATAGGTACACTGTAATTACCGAAAGTTACACTGTAATTTAGTTTTAATTACGCAGTATTTTCCTGGTTGTTATATATATAAATGAGTCATTGGGAGATACAAATTGGATATTGATGCCATACAGCACAGTCTAGTGACAAATAAGGGCTTTCTTAGAAAAATATTTGATCCCAAAATTAATGTTCTCACCTTAAACAATATAAATCGGTATGATTGTCTTGTGAGATTTCTTTTTTTTTTTTTTTACAATCATCTTGTTTACGAATTGGACTGAACAATTTATTCAGGCTGATCTAGTTACTGACTTACTCAATACAGCAGTTCTAGAGTCAACAATTCACTGGATGGGAAGAGTATCACTGAAAAATTATGAAACTCTGTCTGTTCATCAAACCTGTGTTTTCAAGAGGATTTGGAATATAGCACATTAATCACAGCTATGGATCTTCAACACATTTAATGCCTTTGTTTCTTGTAACAAAATCATTCTGGTTTGGAACAATATTAATAAATGGTGATGATTTCAATTTTTGTGTTTTCCAGTTCTTCATTAAATACAGTTTTATCATATTATGTTCTAGATATAAACCAGAAGGTAAAAAGTTGAGACTGCTTTAGATTTATAGCCTCATATGCAAAATTTAGTTCTTTATCTATATTGCATTAATAGACTGAGTTGTATATATTTTTTATAAGACCTAATAAAATTACAATAAATGTGATTTATAATTAATTCATTGGTAAGACTTGGAGAGCTAAAGTCAGATTCATGACTTTACTGAAACCTTGTAACTTGGGAAGTTACTTGAAGGTTCAGACCTGGGGCTTGGCTTTGTCTTGTAAAACATTGTCTTGCACCTGTCTGACAAATGTCTGGCTGTTCTTTGAGGCACTAAAAAATATTAAAATGATTTGTGCATAAAAGGTCATTCTAATACCAAGCAGCAAAAAAACTGAGAAATTGGCAATGATGTAAGACCAGCGGTGAACTGGTGTGCAGCCTCGCATAAAACACTTTTTAATTCATTTCAGGAGAGAGATTCATATTATCTTCATTGTCCTCATATCACAAGTATAATCTACAACTTCAGTCTGGAGCCCTTCAGCATTACTTATCAGTTAGCATCACACTTCCCCTAGGATCTCATATCCTCCAGTATTCAAGCAGTCTGGGACATCAGTGAGTCTATTAACTGCTGCATGATTCAGTTTCAGTAAGTACAATATAGAACATTTGCATCTGGATTGTGTTTTTCATCCTTTTCATTATAAAACTGTGCTGAGTACAATACAAAGGACAGAATAATACTTTAGCCTATTATATACATTTCCCCAGTATGTGGGGCGTTTAATTTCACAGCAAGCATGTAACTGATTTTACAATGCTTTCTTTCAGGCAGATGCTTTATTGAGTGCTCATATGATCTCGGCATGAAACGAGCCCTTCAATGTGATCCCTTATCTTATCATATTAACAACATAATCACAAACGTCCAGCGACTGGAAGAAACAGATTTCTTTAACACAGCATGCCATCTCAAAGAAATAAACAGTTTACAGACTTATATGTGAAAAGCATAGATCTAAACACAATGGCATCAGTTACAGTGCATACGATGTCACACTACATGGTATACACTGCATCTATGACTGACCCAGAAGTATCCTTGCCATTTATTTTCTTCCAAATATTCTTCAATAAAGATCTTAACCAAATCAACCTGCACAGAGATCAACCAAAAAATGTCAATATGATATGAATCAACAACAAAACAAAAACAAAAAGTATTTTTTTTTTTTTTTTAAATACAAGTTAATGGTTAATTTAAAGTACTTTTTCCAGTTGTTTCAATATAAGTATACACTGTACTACTGTTTAAAATTTCCGAGCTCATGGTATGACTGTGTTCAATAGTTTATCCTAAAAATATATTTATTTGTGGAAATTTTAAATGGGATTTTCCGAGCCCCAAAACTCTGCTCACTGTATGGTCCTGAATCGAAAAAAAAACATACCTGTGCATGTGAATATAAACTTCTCAGCTTTACAACGTCAATCAATTTTTTTCCGAGAGCCATGTTCACACTTCACAAAATCACAGTCACTGCTTACAAACAAACAAGCAGACAGGACAACTGCATATGAAGTATTACTGAAATATCACTGAATAATAGATACTGTAGATGGCCACACACTTAAATCTTAAATCATACGTCTTAAATCTGTAAGATGTATGTATTTTTCTTGAATGGTATTCCCACATGCTAAAGTGATGAATTGCTTTATTGATGCAGCTAATCCAGCTGTAATTAGGAAGGGGTGCGTTTCCCGAAAGCATCGTTAGCCAACTATGGTCGCAAGTTCCATCGTTATCAGCATAGTTCAACGATTTGGTGTTTCCCGAAACCATCGTTCCAACGAACGTTCGCAAACAGCATCGCAACCTTGTGTGGTTGGAACGACAGCTCTCGAGCTGTGGTTAGAAGCATAGTTTCTAGTTTACATGAGATGTAGACTGAATAAATCCTTATCTTTAGCAAAATAAGCAAGCTGAAATGCAGTACAACCCTTGTTATTTATTCAGAATACATACAAATGCAATTTACGCCTTTTAGTTTGTCAAGAGATTTAAAGCACCGTTTTTGAAGACTGCGCATGTGCGAACGTGCTCTACTATGTAAGAACGAGCCAAATATTGAGTCTGGTAATAAAGCAAAATAACTGAGAAAAATTAGAAATGGTCTTCAGATATCATGTCTGTAACTTATATGACAAAATCTAGCGTTATAATATATATATACATATTTATATACAGTTATATATAGACGTCATAAACCAACGTGGTTGAACGATACTTTGCGACATACGGTTTCGGGAAACAGTCGTGACTAGCTAGTTGATTTCTCCAACGATGCATCGTACTATGGTAGTTAAGCGGCGAGCTACAGTATATAGTTGTACGGGAAACGCACCCCAGATTAGTATAAGAAATTACAATGTCTCCCTCGACCCTTTCCACTCCAAGATAGGTGTTAAAACAAGCTCATTCCCCAAAATGGCTTATTATAGAGAAGAACAAAGTCGATGGTTTTGTTGTTTTAGCTCCACTTGGGGTAATCACATGAGCAAATGGTCATCAATTGTAGAATGGGAGGAGGTGAGGGACCCTGAGTACTCAGACGAAAGGGTGTCTCAACTTCATTTCTGTCAGAACCACTATCGTCAAATACAATTGACAATTAGTATATAGTTTGGATCGGCGGTATGGTTCCGTTCAGGGCGAGAACTCCCTGCGCATCCATGCAGCCTAGCATTGATAAGAGCAGCAATAACCCCCCTTGGGGTAAACAGAACAGAACCAACATGAATGTATTGCAGATATCATTAATTCAAGATTTTTAAAGTACAACATCATTCAAGAATTTATTCTGATTCAGGGTGAATCAGAATGCCAAATCCTTACTGACGAGAGGAGGAGCTGGGGGAGGGAGGAGGGTAATTTGCTCCTGAGAAACGCTATAGCTGCTGATGATACTGAAGGAGCTTATATATGCATACGGTGATAGGCGTCGTATTCCTATAGGTAGACGTGGATCAGCTGAGAGTCAGCTGATGCGAGCTTGACTAACGTGACCTGCCAGAACTGACGGTACGCTTGATTAACATACAGGCCACAGCTGTTACAACATGCAACTTTTACATTAGGGGTGGTAAACTGTCACGGGATAAAAGGTTTGTGATTTGGATGTTCGGGGTTCATTCCAACTCTGTTGAACCCTCTGTTGCTACTGTACATGTACTTTGTCACTGCTGTGCTGCATACCTTTAATGTACTCGTAATTTTTTCTTACATTAGGTAACACCCACCACCCCCGTTTTTTCTATTTTTTTTTATGTTCTTAAAAGTAGTGAAACGTTTTTTTTCTTACAAATTTGGACTGTGATCCGAATGGACCCCAATGGAAAGTTTACCATCATAGCGTGCAATTTTAACATTTGCATGCGTTTAAGTCAATTTTAAAATTCAAGCGATTTTAAACGCAAAAAAACATGAAAGAGAACTTAATTTGAACACAGAATTCAATTAAATTATCTTTCATGTCTCTGTGCTTGAATGGACACGTACACACAAATTTATCTCAAAATACCCGTATCTGCGAGTATCTTCGTAAACACAGTTGGTTATGTCTTAAATTAATTTATTCATTTAACATTTACATTTTTTACATATACATTTGAGAAGGAAAACGGATGTGTATCTATATATTGGATGTGTGCCTTGGATTTTAAAGTGACAGCAACCTGCTGCTGTCCTTCATTAATGTTAATCAAACAACAAAAGAGAAAATCACTTTTGTAGCTTTAATAAAGATAAATTAATTTATACAGTGTAGACTATACACTGTTATTTTACATTTGGTTAAATTTCTGTATATCAATACTACCTGAAAAAGCACTGTTTCAATCATTTGTATCTTTGTTCTATTGCATTTATATATGCTTGCAATTTGTTCTTATTTTATTACTGACTGCTCCCTTGTTTTTAATAATATTTGAACTGTATTAGTTAGGCTAATATCTTTTGCTGTGGTATCAAAGTACTTACAGTGTTCTTAAAGTAATAAATGGAAAGCAAAGTTATGTTATTTCATTTGCAGTTATATTTGTCCACCTCTCACATGCACTTTTTTGCTTATCTGAAAAACTGATCCATGACTCAAAAACCACAATATGAACATAATATGTGTAGAGGACAAAAACAATATATCATTAGCTCAAAGCAACACAAACTGTAATATATATATAATAAAATAAAATTCAAGATAAGTTAATAGAAAGTCCCCACACATCATGGCATCTTGTTGACATTATCCAAGCCTGTCTTGTGTTTGTGACCTCATAAATGCACACTGTAGTATCCCATTTTCATAGTCAGTTGCACACCATCTAGCCCACTTAGAATGCAGAGATTCACACTCAAGACATGGGGATAACCTGAGAAGTCTGATCTATCCCCTGAAAGGGTCCGAATCTGTATGAAAGTGAATTGCTTAGCGTTTGTCGCCTGTTCTGAGGTAGCATTATTACAAACAACAAAGCCATTCTTGAAATTAACGAGCAGAAACATGCACAACCTTGCCAAACTGAGTCATTAGAGTGATTTTCCCACTATCAACAGACGGCCTCTGTGGAATAGAATACTGTTTGCATAGCACAGGCACAGACTGAGATTTAGAAAAATGGCAGATAGCAGTCAATTGGCTATGCAGAGTGAGCTAGATAGTGCAGTAAAAGATGCATGGAAATGCTTGCAATTTAAAAAATGTCCTTTAGAAAAAGTTGGGTAATGCTGTGTAGGAAATTTGCACAATGGGGGTATTACTGTCAAACGTGAGGACTAGGCATATCAAAACAATGTAAAAAGAGATGTAATAGTAGGTATTAATGAGCACCAAAGCACCAGTATGCATGAGTTCCTTATTTGCTGTGATAAATCAAGGGAGATGAGCTTGTAAAGCAATTTCTCTAGATTTATCCTCCCTAATTTACATAGAATCTAGAATAAGTGATGATCGAGATTCTTTCAGACGTCTCTCAATTTACCAGGAGCAGTCCATGAATCTCAGAAAAACTGAAATAATGAGTAAAGCACTGCTTGAACGCCAGCTGAATGGATCAATATTTAAATCTGGGATGAAACGGAAGTTGCGATAGTCTAAGGTCCATGGGGAATTGATTTTTGGATGTTTGTGGTTTCCTATTGCAGTGATGTCATGTGAGTGACAAGTTGTCCCGCCATCACACCTGTAAATGCCTGTCATGCAGAGAAGAGAAAAGCATTACGAGGAGATTAAACATTACGAGGAGGTAATCATGAATTTAAAAAAATTATAATAATGATGTGCAAGAATAAATCAGTTATAAAAAATACTGCAAAATTACATTTAAAAAAATTAAGAATGGTCCGTTTTGATGTCATGGTGACTTTAAAAAAAGAAGAGATGCCTTTTGTCAAGGTGATCATTCAGACAGTATTCTGAATAAAAAGAACTCCAAGCACTATTTACCAATGACCTCAGTCTGCACTATGAGTTTTTTAATCAAGGCATCGCCAAACGTGTCTGATATGAGAAATTACCTTTACCCCAGAATCACTCCTTTAAAAGCAGGAGACTATTGAAATTAATGGAAGGGCCATGCCTCATCAGACAGGAAAGGAAATTAGTAGTTTTTGTGCAAGGGGGGGGAGATCGAAATATAATGTCATCCACACTCATCCACACCCACTTATTGAGTGGGTTTTTGCAAAGGATGATAAGAGAAAGAGATACTGAGAGCGATGGAGGGAGGTGTGGCTGACCAGCAAGACCAAATTAGAAAGCAGCAAGTGATGGTAATCACCTGAAAAAAACATGCAGCTGACTTTAAAAGGGAAGGTGGCCATCTCAATCAGTGAGCATTTACTGGGCTGATTACAGAACAACAGGCAGCTATTCACCCTGCTAGTTCATACTGCTGCAACAAACGGATATATTGCAAACATTATAAAGCAGGTTGCTATATATGTTGGGAAACACACACGGCCATCTTCACACTAACGTATCGACACTGAGTACTGTGAGACAAGAAGGGAATACGTGCTGATAAACAGATTTACGGCATGATTATAACCTGTTTACAACATACAACAACTGCAGAGAAATCTGGACCTAACCAAAATAAAGTCAGATGAAGATGCCGATGCTAATGCCGTGCTTGATGTTCTGTTGTAGCGGCTCTTGCATTTATGTAAGGAAAAGGACCATTTACATCCAAATGTTATTTAACAGAATGCTATTCACAGAAAATAAAAAAGTAATTTACACAGAATAAAACTTAAAAAAAAAGATTTTAGAATATAAACTTCTTAATCTACCATTTTCAGTGAGATTTACTAAATATGAAGTGTTTGTGTGCCTGCTAATATGAGTTTAACTTTAATCATGCCAAAAATATATTTGTTTTAAAGCAGCCAGTGGGGGAGTAATTCACTCCATGATTTGCTTTATAAAATGCTGCTGCTCTATATGTGATCATTAAAACCAATTGAATGGTACACGGAGTGTGAATCTGTAAGTTTACAATAGAAAGGCTCAAATGTATTTAAAAGTGTGACTGACCTGCAGTTCCTGGCTTTATTTTATTAGACCCTCAACAGACATTTTATTGACGAAGTAACTGCAACTTGTCAACTTATTATACTAAGCCAAGCCATAACCTAACATCATTCATAGAAGTTATATATGTGAATTACATCACTAACTTCTTGGAACAACATAGTTATAATAGCGGGGAACGTTGTAACCTTCGAAAGTTCGCATTAAACCTGTCTAGTGTCATCTGCTAGTTAGCTAAGAATTAAAGATAAACTAGGCTATATAAACTGCTTAATGACAGATTGAATATTACAATAATAGTAATATCTTAAAATCTTCTTTTAAATAAACACTAAAAACTGAGGAGAAAATTGTACTTCAATAAGAAATCTACAGTTGTTTTGGTTAAATAGCCTAAAATGTTCAATGATATCTTTTTGGTGCATTCTTTTCCTCTATAGTGTTTATGGCAACTACTAAATATACTAGTAAACTAGTACATTTTAAGTTCCGATATGCTAGCGTGTGTGGAAAATTTTAAACCATGTGTGTTACAACTAGGCATGCGTTAGGTTGTGCCGCACTCTCATCTACCCCAAACTCTTAAAAATAAAGGTTCCAAATAGGAGTTTTCACAGTGATGCCATAGTAGAACCATTTTTGGTTCACAAAAGAATCCTTCAGTGAACAGTTCAATACAAGCACACACACACTCACTGATAACTTGGGGTAAAGGATATATTTCTCTCTTACAGATTGCTGGAGAACAGACTTTGAGATTGGGAGGGATGGAATCAGATGAGATTGGAGCCGAAGGGAACCACTCAGGGATAGGTATCTCAGGTAAGATGATCATCAGTATCAATGGTAGTCCTAGTCGAGACCAGACAATGACTGTGTGTGTGGTGCAGGCATGTGTAGCGTGTGCTGATGAGTGCACTGATTGATGATAGGTGGTGGTTTATACTCAGGCGATGGTGAACATTGTGAGGGAGTGAAGGTGGAGTCTGGTGGATCCCTGACAAGTGTGAAGGACATTATATTTAATCTAAGAAACGTTTTCCACTATAAAGAACCTTTTGTGCAATGGAAAGGTTCTTCATGGAACCACAGATGCAAATAAAGAACATTTTTAAGAGTGCACTGTTATATGCACACACATTTGAGTGTCATCCTGTAGTGAACTTCATGTGATGAACTCCGCTAATAAATTGCTATTTTTCCCCCCTTTAAATAACAATAGGGTGTGCAAGTGCAACTCTTTTTCTTTCTCAACTCTTTCTCTTTAATTTTTATGGGATATTGTAAATTTGATTATTACTTTGTGCTAATTGTATTTCATTTTGTTGTGTTTAGGGGTGGGCTTTTCTTTCCTTTCAACTGGATGCAAGCTATGAACAATTAACAAACTCAACGGGCATTCCTAAAAAATATTGTGATTTGAGCTATATGAACTATAAGTTCAATGGGCATTACTAAAAGTATTTTGAACGGACTGAGGAGTTATGAATTTGTAAATGATTTGTATTTTTATGCTTATTTGACATGTTTGGAACTGGTGGAATCTGGGTATTATGAACTTGTATTACACTTCATGATTATGTGAATATATCTTGTTTTACCTGCTTTGGGTTGTGGAAGGTCATTTGAATCGATAAAAGAACGAAACAAAAGAAACATGAAACCTGCAGAATATGATAGGGATCATATAATTTGATGAGAACATTTTATTAGATTTATTAGATTCATTTGGGACGGTTTAATTTATGAATATTTAAAATGTTTCTGGAGAATATACCAGACGGCACCCCTTCAGGTACAGACTAAATTGTCACATAAAAAAATGGCACCCATTTTGGTACACACTAAATCGTCACAATTCTCTCAAATCGTTGAACCCAACACTGTTTTCTTTCCTTAAAAAGCAACCGAACAATTTAACACATTCTCTTCAAAAATGGCAGGTAATCACGAATGACAGCCCTTCTCTCGCAGGTTGCGTCCGTGCATGTTAGTTTCCATGGAATTGGCAGGACCGCTAAAGTCAGTTTATATCAGGGTGTATTTGAATATCATAAAAGACTACAAACATCCACACATTTAGATGGTAGAATAGCATGAATACATACTACAAACTTATTTCTGACCCAACACGACAATAGTCTGTTCACAGTGAAGCTCAAATAAAGTTAAATCATTATAAATGTGTGATATGATGCAGTCTGTGACATGGTGCAATATATAGTACTTTGAGTCATAATGAAGTATTTCGGCTCTGTTCTCGACCAGCAGGATGCCACAGCAGTCTGTCTTGCTGTAAAGCCACTGAAAATGAACTCATTAAAGGACAGATTAGAGAGGGGGAGAGGACGAAGGGGGGGTGAACTGGGATATCGTGACTGTGTGCACCTAACAGAGAACCAAAACAAATGGGTAAAAGCTGAGGACAACAGAAGAGTTAAAGTGCAAAGAGAGTAAACAACAAAATGGATAGCAATGATTAAATGAGAGCTAGGAGGAAGATGCAATATATGCTCTGTGATTCTTATCATTGAGTATCAAAGTGCATATTTTATATATTTGACTAAGGCCTTGTCCACACGAACACGGGTATTTTTATAACCGTGACTTTTTTTACGCGGTTCGCCCGTTCGTCCACATGGAAACGCAAGTATTAGGTCACTGAAACCGAACATTTTTGAAAACCCCTGCCAGGGTGAGGATTTTCAGAAACGCCGGTTGCAGTGTTGTCGTGTAGACAGTAAAACCAGAGTTTTTGCCTTGCGACGTCAAAGTGCGCGCCGTTATCCGCTGTGTTTGACGTCAGATTGTGCGTCACTGACGGCTTCTGATTGGCCAACGCAGCTTTACGGTTAGGGTTATATCGCCGACTGCTGGTGTGGAATGCTCTTGACGGCGCTTGATAGCGTGTTTTTGCGTTTTCATGTAGACGGAGATTTTTTCAAAAACGCAGGAGGAAAAACTCCGGTTATAAAAATACCCGTGTCCGTGTGGACATGGCCTAAAGCAGAACAGATAAAAAATTGTCATCCTGTTTGTGTGCAAGTGTCCTGCTGATGGTGATGGAAACCAAGCATTTCTTGTCCAGGCAGACTACAGACTAAAATCATCACACACTCCATCAGTACAGAGAAAAATTTCATCTTAAACTCTTTGGCCAACTATTGCCCCTTTTGACATCTTCACAGATGTCACATGACCAAGACAACTGAGTGATTCTGCTGATACCAGAAAATGGCAAGGAAAAAGTGTCTTCAATCAAGTATGTGGGCCAACTAAAGGAAGTGTGAATATGTCACCTAAAATATCATGGGTTGTTTGAAGTCTTCATGGTGGATGGAAGCAGAGCAGGCAGCAAACATATACTGTAAGACAACTTTTCAATCTATTGCAATCACTGCCTACTGGTACCCCTGCAAGCAGAAAAATGAAAGGGCATTATCTATAATAACATCCGGTTTGCTGTTTGTAGCATGACTAGAATCACTAACAAACTATGCTAACAATTTTTTTCTTAGAATGTTTTGCTAACATTCCCATTAAGTTATGAAAACTGTGTAACCCATGTTCTCTGAATAGGGAACGAGGCAGTGCATAGCGATGACGCAATGGAAAATGCCCTTGGGTGCTGCTAATTGTCTGAACTCGTATAGATCATGCCAATTCATTGGCTGATGGCGCGGGCGGCCTCCTCAGCGCTTTTTAGGCCAGACCAAACTGGAACCAGGGGCTGCATTCAATTCCAGGTTATAAAACGTGTGCGGAGAGGACCAACCTGCCGCCACAAAAATATCCTCCAAAGGAACTCTTCTAAAAACAGCCTGGGAAGACGCAATACTCCTACTAGAGTAAGCTCTAACGCCCAGAGGTGAAATGAGGTTCTGCACCTCATACGCCAAAGAAATTGCGTCTCTCAACGGCCCCAAAAGCATACAGGCCAGAGTGGTCCCCATACATCTTTAAAGCCCGAACAGGGCAAAGCAAATGGAGTCTCTTTTCCTCCACGGAGGAGAAAAGAGGAGGACAGAAAGAATGAAGCATGACCACTTGAGAGTGAAAGGACGTGAACAAACCCTCTTTGTTTGCCTTCCTATTTAGTCTCCCTGTGTTAGCTGTCCTGTGCTCGTTCGTTGTTAATGTTACCTGGGGTGTTTAGTTGTGTGTTGTTCTGTGCCTGCCATAATCATATTCTTGGATTTAGTAATTAGTTCATGGGACCTGGTTTTCCTTTGTTTGTTTATTTGTTTGTTTGTTTGATTTATGTTTTTACTCCAGTCCTCACTCCATCCTCCACAACCCACCCATGACAGAACGAACAAGCCTTTTGAGGACTCAGCGGAGGGAGAGACTGGAAGCCATAATGTCTGGTTCCAGCAGTAGAGGGGTTCATATTCCTTCCGCTACTACCCAGGAGGGAAGGAGAGGAAGATCTGGGCCTCCAATAACATTATTTGAGCTCTTCGTCATAGGTGCTCGAAAGACTGCAGAGATGAGGGCTGCCAGAGGTCAAGTTGGAGGAAATAGGGTATACTGTTGACAGCTTCCCGGAACCCCGTTCTACCAACACCAGGGAGACCTGGCCATCTGGCAGAGAAAATTTTGAGGGGACCCGCCTCGCCAGATTCTCTGGAACCCGTGGAGGTTGGAGGAGAGGAGATGGTCGAGAGGAATCTCGATGCCATTCCCCGGTTCAACCTGGATTGATCCCAGAACCAGTGGTCTTAAGCCCGGTGGTCCCTAGCCCAGTGGTCCAGGAGGACTCAACACCGGCTGGTAGAGAGCGGTCTACGCTCTCTGTCCTTACGCCAGTGGTGACCGACGAGACAGCTGTACCTCCGCGCGGTCGGAGGCTGAGGAGGAAGAGAGCTGTCCGGTCATCGGGTCCAGTGGATCCTAAGATCTCGTGTCCTGTAGTGCCCGAGCTTCTGGCTATGGCCAGGGAGACAGTTCATGTCACTTCTGCGCATCCAGAGACTGTTCACGTCACTTCTGCGGAATCAGAAACTGTTTATGTCACGTTTGCGGAATTAGAGACTGTTCACGTCCCGTCTGCCTGGCCAGAGATCATTCCTGAGCCAGAGCCAGTGGTTGTTCCTGAGCCGGAGCCAGTGTTTCTGAGACCCATTCTCTGGGCCTCTGGAACGTTATTGGACTACTTCGTCCAATAGAATGGCCAGAATCCTGGAGGTGCCTTTCGGACCTGTCATGCCCGCAGTTGTTCCTGAGCCGGAGCCAGCGTCTGTTCCTGAGCTGGAGCCAGCGTCTGTTCCTGAGCCGGAGCCAGCTTGAATGGCCTTCCTATTTAGTCTCCCTGTGTTAGCTGTCCTGTTCTCGTTCGTTGTTAATGTTACCTGGGTGTTTAGTTGTGTGTTGTTCTGTGCCTGCCATAATCATGTTCTTGGATTAAGTAATTAGTTCATGGGACCTGGTTTTCCTTTGTTTGTTTGTTTGTTTGTTTGTTTGATTTATGTTTTACTTAATTAAACACTACTTCACTTCAGCACTTGAGTCCTCACTCCATCCTCCACAACCCACCCGTGACAGCTATCATTCAAATTACATCATAGAAACGTTCCATGAACATTGTACGTTGTAACATTTATGATAACATTATGAAAACATTCAGCAAATAAAAATAACATTATATTATTGTTCTAAGAATGTTTTCTCTTAACATTACGAGAACTAGGGGTTGCACGGACTAGTCGAGTAGTCGAGAGATCGACTACTTCAACCACTACTCGGAGCTGTCGAAAACAATCGACTACTCGAGCGTGCAATATCCATAAATTAATTGAAAATAGCGAACGTCACCAACAGACACCACACATCAGATGTGTGGAAGTATTTCATCAAGGATGACAGAAATATTGTAATTTGCCAACTCTGTAAGGGGCCGTTCACATATGCGTCTAAAAATGAGTGGAAAGCGCGGCTGTGCCACTGTCTCCTCCTTCTTGCGCCCCCGTGGCGTCTTTCGTTGCTATGCAACCACCATGAACCGCGCTCTCTATGAAAACAAATTAATTTAAAATGGCGAACGTCACCAATAGACATCACACATCAGATGTGTGGAAGTATTTCATAAAGAATGACAAAAATATAGTAACTTGCCAACTCTGTAACACTACTTTAAAATACAGCAGCAGTACGACATCTATGCACAACCATCTACGACTGAAACATCCAACAACGAAGGCAAATGTTAGTGAGACGCACACCGTCACAAGGCAAAGATCAAGCCTGCATCCCTCTCACGTCGATGCGCTTGTATTTCTAAATGCAAACCAGCGATCCACGAGCTCGACCAAAGACTGCGTGTGGCGAGAGGACAATAGTGACGATGACTTGTGTTAGTCTATAAACTTTCAAGACAATTGACCGTTCGCAAAACCCCGCCCTCGAACGGTTCTCGTCCAATCCTAGCTCAGCAGCTGTAACTAAGGAGAAGGACCTCCGTCAAACATTCCGATTTCAGCAATAGTGCAACGATGCGCCTATGGCAGTGAGGTCTGCACAGGCTTAAAACTTGCTGTGTTTTATGATTGCTTGCAACTATTATTAAAAAATAGGCTACGTCATGTACAAACACCGTTTCACTGCGGCCCCCTCATCAGTCAGCAAACAAGAGAGAAAAAAAGAGAAAAAGCACGGACTTACTAATTACGAAACTTAGATGTGGTTTAACAGGTACACAGTCACAAATTCCTCTGGAACTCAAACATTAAACTTCAAAACAAAAATCGGGCAGTTGCACAACTATTTACACAAATATATCCTTCTCAGTCGGCTACGAGTTATGAAGAGAACAGCATGGATAGTTGATGGTTTCAGCGCGTCCTCTGATTGCAGTGTTGTGACTGAAATAGCGCGCGCGGGAGCACATGCAAAACAGTTTTGTAAAATGATATATGATCAAATAAAAATGATTGATATATAATTTTACAAAACTATTTAGTGCATGTGCTCCCGTGCGCTATTCTGTCTACACTTTCTGTCGTGCCTTGGAGGATATGTCTGCTGCATTACCGGTACTCCAAAACCAATCACTTAACCCTTGTGCATCGTTCAAATTTCCATCCTTTCGTTATGTTCGTGGCTGAAAACAGCCACTACTTTAAACTGCTGTAAAAATTGATCAGATAAATATTTTTTTGATTTTTTTTTTTGCATAAATCTATTAATCAACCTCAGTCCTGTTCAAAACTACTAAATGTTTTTAAAAAAATCAAGATTTTAACTCTTTAATTGCCAAATTCATAAATTATGTTGCTGATTTTGGGGGTAAAAAAACACAAAATTACTTATTTTCAATATAAAATGTGATTGTGGACTGGATTTTTTTTTACCTTTTATCACAGTCTTGGACATGTCAAAGATTAGAAACAACATTGGTTTTGATGCATTGTTAGTTTTTGTGCAGCATCAGATTTTAACTTTTTCTCCCTCATTTACTGTTCGTGGCTGTTTTTGCCCCATTGACTTCCATTATAACCACATTTTTTGATTGCAAAGCCATGACACCATAAAATCATGCATTTTTGATTGTTGGTGGTTTTCCCTGTTGGGAAGAGGTAAAATTAGTATTTTTTACTGTTGATAACCAGGTGGCACCATTAACCCTTTATATAGGCCTGTGCAAAAAAAAGCTTAGTTTCTGGCTTTTACATGGAGTTATATGGAGTATAATAGCATAATAAAGTGTGTGTGTGTGTGTGTGTGTGTGTGTGTGTGTGTGTGTGTGTGTGTGTGTGTGTGTGTGTGTGTGTGTGTGTGTGTGTGTGTGTGTGTGTGAGAACTCACCTTGATGCGTCTGAGAAAATCAAAATATGCACCTCAGCTGTCAGATCTACATGGAGTAAACAAAAAACTAAGTAAGTGTGTTTATGCATCTGCCTTTTGATGGTGAGAAATGCAGACTAAACAAAAACTAAGCAAGTGGATTTAAACACTTGCATGCGAGCCTGCTGGTCATTTGATGGTGAGAAGAGCAGCAAGCAACATGAGAAAGGGCTTGACTTGTAGAGAAGTTTTAGAGATGATCATGCAGCCTGACCCCTCCAGCGAGCTGCAGGATGTATTGTCTTCTCCCTCTGACACCGCAGACTCAGGAGAGTCAGACCATTATTTGGATGTGGCACCCTCATCATCCTCTCTAGCTTCCACTGAAGGCAAGGGGGATTTCGGAGGATCCTGGGTCTGGGTGGATTGGGAGAAACGGCGAAGTGTGGTTTTCCACCAACGCGGAGACAACTCCCTTTCTTCAGCCTGCCAGAGTCGTGATTTCATGGCCGACGCGCTATGCCATCGCAAGGGTCCAGAACATTGATTCTGTGTTCAATCTGTTTTTTACGGGCGCCGCACAATGAGAAACTGGACCGGGGTGGACTCCACAGATCTCCGTGCCTACATGGGGCTACTGATTTTGGCCGGTCGCTACAGGTCCAGAGGGGAGTCCACACGTTGCCTGTGGGATGATCGCAGTGGTCGTGCGATTTTTAGAGCCACCATGTCCCTCTCAAGATTCAAAAAATCAGCAGAGCTCTGCGTTTTGGAGGTTGGTCATGCTGACAATGAGGTCAATAATCTCGTCGGCCCTGGAGTCGACTCTGGCAGGCTGAAGAAAGGGAGTTGTCTCCGCGTTGGTGGAAAACCACACTTCGCCGTTTCTCCCAATCCACCCAGACCCAGGATCCTCCGAATCCTCCTCGCCTTCAGTGGAAGCTAGAGAGGATGATGAGGGTGCCACATCCAAATAATGGTCTGACTCTCCTGAGTCTGCGGTGTCAGAGGGAGAAGACAATACATCCTGCAGCTCGCTGGAGGGGTCAGGCTGCATGATCATCTCTAAAACTTCTCTACAAGTCAAGCCCTTTCTCATGTTGCTTGCTGCTCTTCTCACGATCAAATGACCAGCAGGCTCGCATGCAAGTGTTTAAATCCACTTGCTTAGTTTTTGTTTAGTCTGCATTTCTCACCATCAAAAGGCAGATGCATAAATACACTCATTTAGTTTTTTGTTTACTCCATGTAGATCTGACAGCTGAGGTGCATATTTTGATTTTCTCAGACGCATCAAGGTGAGTTCTCACACACACACACACACACACACACACACACACACACACACACACACACACACACACACACACACACACACACACACACACACTTTATTATGCTATTATACTCCATATAACTCCATGTAAAAGCCAGAAACTAAGCTTTTTTTTGCACAGGCCTATATAAAGGGTTAATGGTGCCACCTGGTTATCAACAGTAAAAAATACTAATTTTACCTCTTCCCAACAGGGAAAACCACCAACAATCAAAAATGCATGATTTTATGGTGTCATGGCTTTGCAATCAAAAAATGTGGTTATAATGGAAGTCAATGGGGCAAAAACAGCCACGAACAGTAAATGAGGGAGAAAAAGTTAAAATCTGATGCTGCACAAAAACTAACAATGCATCAAAACCAATGTTGTTTCTAATCTTTGACATGTCCAAGACTGTGATAAAAGGTAAAAAAAAATCCAGTCCACAATCACATTTTATGTTGAAAATAAGTAATTTTGTGTTTTTTCCCC
Source organism: Phoxinus dragarum (assembly GCA_033366665.1). Taxonomy (NCBI): domain Eukaryota; kingdom Metazoa; phylum Chordata; class Actinopteri; order Cypriniformes; family Leuciscidae; genus Phoxinus; species Phoxinus dragarum. The sequence goes on from JARPMJ010006991.1 coordinate 27,402, forward strand.
CCCAAAATCAGTGAGATAATTTATGAATTTGGCAATTAAAGAGTTAAAATCTTGATTTTTTAAAAACATTTAGTAGTTTTGAACAGGACTGAGGTTGATTAATAGATTTATGCAAAAAAAAAATCAAAAAAATATTTATCTGATCAATTTTTACAGCAGTTTAAAGTAGTGGCTGTTTTCAGCCACGAACATAACGAAAGGGTAGTGAATTTGCCCAGAGTGTACTGTTGAGTTTTTGAAAAATTTCAAAGCATTTTCCCAAAATGTGTGTCAAAATAAGATTTGTCACCAAAAATCATTCCATTTGCTGAAACACAGAAAAAGTTATGGCCAAAATAAGACTAAAAAATACACCATAGTGGCTGAAAACAGCCCCAACAGCACATAAGGGTTAATGTATGGAGCTCAACCCAGCCATGTGTCTGGTTCTCAATTGTTTGACGGGCGTAGTAACAATAACTAAGGGGCGTGGCTTTTGCGAACGGTCAATTGAAGTAAGATACTTCTTGTTATTACTGTTGATAATTTGGTAAATATAAAATGATTAAATGAAATGTACTCTGTGATTAAATGAACCGTTTTAACTGTTTTACTAATGTTTTAAAAATGAACCGTTTAAACTGTTTTACTGAAGTTTTAATTTGTTTTATCAAACAGTTAAGAATTTTTGAATGACGCGTAATTGCGTTAGCCGTTACTTTCTAAGAATTTTTCTTTTAACACGTACATTTCTCTGTTACATGTCATAATTATAATGTTTTTGCATTATTTTATTGTTGCATTAGGCTATGAAATTAATAAACATTTATTGATAAGAACTATTTCATGTCTTTTCATGTACAGTAGCATGAACCACGAGTAGTCGAGTAACTCGAGTATTGTTTTGATAAGAAACCGACTAGCAGAAATCAGTAGTCGTGCAACCCCTAATGAGAACGTACAATAACTATTACTGTAATAACATTAAGAATGTTCCATAGACATTATTTTAATGTCCAAACGTCCTTTTGTTGTGTCCTAACATTTGGATAACTTTTAAAGAACGTTAGTGAAAGTTCTGGGAATGTTCCCTGTAAGCTGGGTAGATCCATCCTAGTTATTTCAGGCATCATTGTTGCTAGTAGGTTGTGCTCCTGTTTTTTTTTTTTTGTGGGGGGGTTTGCGATACGACAAAACAGCCAAAATATGTTTTGGCTAATTATTAGAATTTCACAACTCAATAATATGATATCCTCCTGACTGTTGTTGAGCTGTTATAATAGCTATACATCTAGGACTAACGAAGCACTGTAACTGGAAAGTACAGAGTTATCAAGATCAGATTTGTTGTGGTGTAATAGTTAAAGCGATGGCAGCGATAATGTTAATAGTATGATCCTAGCAAGAAGTAAGCCAAAATCTACTTCCATTGTGCTGTTAAGGCACATGATTACATGTTTCCTATTGTCCCTGTAAAAAGTCAGTTTGAATAGAAGTGTATCTAAATGCTTACATTAACCACCACAAAAGTGACATTTTAAGAACAGAAATCAATCTACTGTAGACGTGTTACAAATGTCTGATGTGGAATCCAAGTGAAGTCTCAAGGCTTTCAAGGACAAGTGACGTCTCAAATACCTTTTGGTATTTCTATACAATGCAGGGACAGTAGTACAAACATACTGTACATAATTACAATTACAGCAATTTGAGTCTCTAATTTGAAGTCCATGGCAAGACTCAAATTAATTGTTGAAGTGAAAATTAAATTTATTTGTGACACTAAGGCTGGGCAAAAATTCATACAGTAAATAGACATACCCCCAAAAAAGCAAAGAATGAAAACACAGCGATCACGCAGGATGAATCTCAAAAGGGATGAAGTGTTACAATGCTACTGGCACTGCACTTTGACTCATCTATTCTACAGGCTTGAAATCTCAGCTGCTCCCAAGGCTCTTTAGAGCTCTGCCTGCTTGTGTTCTCCCAGACAAGCTTGACCAGGGAGCGAAGATGTGCCACACAAATTATTAGCAATGATTCACCAGAGCCTCTCCGACTATGTAATCAGGTCTCTAAGAAAACAATGGGAGAATAGCCCTTAAACTGACTATAAAAATGAATGCAAGTCCAGACGCTGATAAAACTTTTGTTTCTGAACATCTTCATTACATGTACATCTAGTCATTCAGCCGGCTCGGTTTTACCAAAAATACATATAAATATAGCTGCAAGCAGAAACTGCATGCAGTGGCCCAATTGCATGAACATCTTAAGCTATAGAGTTTTCTAGGGGTCATAGAACTCCATGGCATATTTCATTTAGTTGAAAAGTAAGTAGATTAACTATTCATTCCTTTATAATTATTGGCCAGTTTAGGTGCACTAACTTACCATGGTATTCTTATGGATGGATGGATGGATGGATGGATGGATGGATGGATGGATGGATGGATGGATGGATGAATGGATGGATGGATGGATGGATGGATAGATGTTTCTAAAGTGTTTATTTTCTGATCCTTTTTGGGGTTTTGACTTGGGAAAAAAATTGAGGTAAGATTTCCTACTGTAGTGAAATGTTATTGGTGTTGGGAAATTATTCCTTTCCACACTGGAAAGTCAGGAAATAAATCTATCTGTACACACAGCAGCACACGCAAGCTTCCAACATCTCTGACCTTTTCAAATCACCAAGCAAGAGGCACATTTCACATTCAGCTGCTTCCTGTTTTCAGAAAAGCAATAAAATCGTTACAGAATTTCTGCACAGTGTGATATTTTACTTCCTCTTCCTCCCGTTCTCTAACCCCCCAACCTTTGATGATGAAAACAGAAAGCTCAATGCTATATAAAATGTGTCGGAGAGTGTCTGTAAAAATACTTAAATTTGGATTTTTGTGCACATGTGATGTCATTGCCTCTCTTTGGAACTAATACAATTGCATGAACGTTCCCTTTGGTCAGTTGTTTTGGTGACCAGTGCCGCCTACGAAGCTGTGATACTGCTCAGAATGTGCGTATGTGTTTGTATAAAGAGTGATTCTGACGTGACCTGAATTACCAACCGGGTTATTTATTCCCCCTCAAACACACACACTCAGCAATGACTAATCACTGCAGAGTAAAGCCACAGCCAGTGCCAGCACAAAACTACATACTCTTGAGGTCCAAGGCACAATAAATGGGCATTCACCACAAAATATAGAAGTTAGATGGTAAATATAGTATAAACTGCAGAATTTGAACCATGTAGCAACGGCTTCTCAATGAATTCACATTCGCAACATGAACAGCAATGGAGCAAAACTCAGACAACAACATGCAAATGCTCCTCTATAGATTCAACTGCTGTAAACAACAAATGCAGCATTACACTTTCTTAAATTAGCAGCCCAATGAAACCTATGGTCCGTAAAGATGAGATCTGATTTAAATTCCCCTCCCTCGGAGCCAACGGCAAACTCATGCAGAACATAAAGGGTGAGTTTAATTTCAGTCAGAGGTTGGTACTAACTAAGAGAAAACAATTGGCCACCGGCCAAACCGTATTTCAGCACTGAACGATTCTTAATGATCACCAGCACCACGAAGAAAGAAAGTCAGAGACAGAGACAGACCATGAGACAAATTGAAATTTGTTGGCTGAACTGTCCCATTAAATACTAGTATAAAGACTACAAATGTTCAGTCCCTCTAAACTGAAATGTATTTTCCTTTGAAAATTTTAAATAATTACAAAGAAACTGCAAGAATAGAATTTCTATTTCATGAATAGAATAGCTGAATAAACTATTTCATGAAAGTTTGAAGTAGAAAGCCCGAAACTGTATTTTCTTGAAAAGTTCAATTCAATAACCTTTGTGACAACTTAGGATTTTTTTTTTTACCGCATTTGAAACAATAAATTCATGATGTGCACTAAACTTGTCATTTGTAACTTGTAATTATAAAAACTGATCTTATGAACTTTACTGGATCTTTAGAGCTTGTTGTAACATTTTGAACTATGCACATCTGAAGTTTCTGCATAACATATGGTAGAAGGACATTCATTATTTGGAAACACCTGCTTGAATCTTAAAAGCTTATTCTTGGCCAGTCCTCCATTTAACCTAACAATTAAAGTCAGAAGCAAAGCTCCTTGGAGATTTCATTGTACTTTGGTAATTGCCTGGTCTAATAAAGGCTCATTCCTTGCTGTTTTTGACTTCAGTCCACTGCCTATTCACACATCTGCCATTAGTCCACCAAATCCTTGCCGATTCAGCTGGCAATTATATTCTTGCACAGCTTTTTAGAAGGACAGCATGTTGGTTTTCTTATTTCTTCTGGGCAGCAACTTATATGATTTACTTTGCACCTGCACCTCGAAAATCTCCCCACAGCCATATGAGCCTATATGCAAATTACAAGTGTGTGTGATGCCAATAGAGAGCACTAACAATGTGCTAGCAAACTTTTTCCAGCTCAACTTGCCTCATGCCCACAGTGCTGTCTGTTATCGTAGTACTGTTGTTTCTCAAATGTCATTAAACAAGTTTACTAATGTTACCTTGCACAAATAGAGATACAATGTTATTTAAAGGTAATAAGGTAATATGTAATAAAGGTAATAAAAGCTTAAACATATTCATATTTACTACGTGGAGCACAATACAGAAACATGATAGCTTTTAAATGTAACATGCTGCAACTATTGTTATATACTGTTCTCATTATCAACTTTCACTCGTACTGTGACACGTCAACTCTTATTTAATGACACATGCTCTTTGAGCATGAAGCTTTGAAAGCTCCAGAAATAAATTGAAATGATGTATCCTAGTGGTGTTTAGCAGCATTATACTGGACCAGCGCTAACAAAAGGGCATATATCGCTGCAAGTCAGCGCCTAATCAGATGAAAGGTAATAGCTTGGAATGATTGACATTCTTGTAGAGTGCTCCTATCCTCTTTCCTTGATTTCACAAAACTTACCCTGTAATTTGATGAATGACAATTTATTTGATTTAACTTGAGTTATAAATGCCTTGGTTTTTCCCAGAAAAACCTGTCCTATTCCACTGAAGCCTTGTTTGCTTGCTTTCTTTCATCGTACTTTGCCATTAGTTATGTGGACTTTATAGCATGTTTCCATGGCAATTGCTCACTGTAATTGTACACACTGTTGTCTTTACTGCTAATGGTCAGGGGTCATGCGTGTAAGAGTGGAGATTTACAAAACCATGAAAAGACTAAACACTTGTCCTAATTGGTTACTTGTATCCAGTTAAAGTAGCATACTGAAAAAAATCATAAATTTGTACAATTATTAATTTATTTTGTATTATACAAGACTGCACGTGTCTGAATAGGCAGTTAACATTATATTTAGCCAAAAACGCTTATTGTAATATGATGTGAGAGTGCTATACACTGTATAAAGTATACCAACAGTGACTTTGTGTGTAATAGTGTAAAATAAAAAAATAAATAAAAATAGTTCTGGTTTTATGTTGTAAATTGAAAATGTTTTAAAGTATGGTATTCATTCAGTAACCGTATTAGTTGTATTACAGATAAAACATTTTAAAAAAAAAAATTAAATTAAATTAAATTAAATTAAGCACTGTCCCTGCATGCTTTTGATGCACCAAAACATGACCAGATAACCCCTTGGAGAAGTGCAGGAAGACACCAGTGAAAACAGTGATTAGACGGTCAGCAGGGAGCTGATCAATCAGGAGGTTATTAGTACTAACTAAAGGAAGGCACGCACACCATTAGTCAACAGGCATAATTTTCAGCTGTGTACTAAATGGACACGGGGGAGATGGATTCCTGTGGGTTTGTCCCACCATGTGCAAATGTGTGTGCATGCCAGATGGCTAATATGTCAAATCAGCAGGAATGTCATAGACATTGCCTGTCAACAAATAACAGGACAAGGAACTCTTAATGACAAACAATAATGTTTATCTAGGTTTAATGGCTCTTCATTAATTTAGGAAATGGAAGGATGAAATATTTCTCAAGGAAATGTTACATGAAAAGTTTTTGCACATTGTTACAAATAGGTAAGACATTTTCACTATTGGATAAAAATTGGAAAAACTATAATAACATAATATTTGTTTTCTGTTGTCCTTTTAGTAGTGAACAATCATGTTTTTAGCCTCGGGTTCGATATGACCGAATATAATTTCAACTCAGTAGACACTTCAATACTAAGATATCAATTGAATGCTATGGTGTGTGTAAATTGGTACGACCAATTCCCCCAAAAATAACTTTTTTTAAAGATGTAACGTGAACATCCCTATTTTAAGTGCACAAACCCTTGAGCTCAGAATTATGCACACTTCACAAAAGATTATTTTACAGCTGTATAATAAACTGTATAATTTACTTGAAAAAAGACATCACCCCCATTCTCAAAAAGAAAGAAAGAAAAGTAAAAGTAAAGTAAAAAGAAACATGACAGAAGATGAATGCATGTCTGAAACAAAGAACATCATGAAAAGTATGCAGCTGGACATGGTTATTTAGACTAATACTATCCTGTCAGGCAAGGTGTGCTCCCAGTATTTCATTTCATTTCCTGTTTGGTGTCCAGGTGCACCTGACATCATGTTGAGGAATAGCTCAACAAGAGCACACATAAAGCAAGAGCTTCAAATAAAATATGTATGCCTAGCATGCAATCAAGCCCAGAGTCAGCAGTGGCAGCTGAAACAATATAACTGCTTTTAATCCCGAGGGTGAAGATCGATGACCAACATCTCCCATGATGTTTCTATCAAGCGGAGCTGTGTCAAGACTGAACCAGGACTGAGTGCTGACATGGGAGGTATAAAAGGAATGAGTGAGATCAAAAGCACAGAGAAACAGGGGAAGAAGGCAGCGGGTGAAATGTTTTCCAGTCGTTTCCCTAAGGGACCGATCCGGCCTCCTCGGTGATGGGATTAACGGACATCTGTGTTAATGTTAAAACAGGCATCCTAATGCAGCAGCCCAAGAAAAAACACAGCCATGAATAAAAGATGAGTTCACATTATTCTAGCAGTACTTGAATTGACTGGAACAGATTTTCAATTTGCATTTTGCTAAGAAGCCTGTGAGCATCAGCCGCTCATTTGGCAGGAACTTATATTTTTGACAATTTTGGTTTGAAGTGATTCAAGGTTCCCATTGTAGACAAGCAAAAGTTATCACAGAAAATTCTGACAAAAGATACAGGATAACAAGGGTTTAAAATAGACAAAAAAATAATAATAATTATATATAATACATTTTATTTGTTTATATGAATATACTGTAAATGAAAAAAAAATGCATCATAAGTAATTTATTTAAAAGAAATCTGTGAAATATAATTTCAATACCGGTATAAAAAAAACTTTTGTCTATTTGAATAATAATGTCATTTATTCCTGTGATGTCAAAGCTGAATTTTTAGCATCATTACTCCAGTCTTCAGTGTCACATGATCCATCAGAAATCATTCTAATATGCCGATTTGCTGTTACCAGTGTTCAAATAGTCTTGTAGAAGTCAACTGGAGACAATGAAAACTTTGGGCTAAATGTGAGACCCATACTTAGCACAGATGGTTACAAGATCAAATGAGGCATGAAGACTGGGTCCTGGACGTTTGCTTTCCATCAGACTGTTCCCATGGAGACACTCAAAAGGGAGAGGCCGTTATCTTGATGTCAGAGCCAAGTATCAGATCCTACACTGATTAAATCTGGCCACCAGAACCTTCATCTGTTCATTGTAACAACTGCTACAATCCCAGCATGTCCCTGGCATGCTCTACAATCCCTCCCACATGAAAAGCTTAAAAGGCAACAAACAGTGGAGTTTGTGCCATGTGATAGATAATGTGGGCATCAACTGCTCAATTGAAATTGAGCTCAGAGGAATATAATATTTGGTCACATTTGGACACTTAAAAAATGTTTGTAATCCCTGTACAAAAATCCAGCATTGCCTGTCACCAACATAAGGTGTTTTGTATGCTGGGACCAGGATGGGATACTGGTTGCTGGTTTGCTGGACACCAGCACATGGAGACCAGCACTATACCATGCTCTTACCATCATAAATGTACCTGGACCAACATTTCACTTTTTCTTTGAAATAAATTACTCTTCATTTGAGATTTTGTTACATTACAAATATATTAGTATGTTTTTACTGGGTCTTAAGTATCAACAGCATACTTTTTTGGACCACTGTATGGTGCGTCAGACACAAAATATATGGTGACATGGAAACCATAATTCAACATCCACTAAAATGTCTTTCGACCAACACTAGATAGTGAATGGACTGAAGTAGCACTATCTTGCAAATAACTCTGGCATGCTCTAGATGAGTGCCTGCCTACATATAAACGCTGGCCATTATGTCTCAAAAGACATTATGCTCTTTGATAACCACATGATCTATATAATCCAGCAATCTTCTCTAAAATGGAGAGGACGAGTCTTAGGAATATTCATGAAGCTTTTGGTGGGTTTTTCTAAAGTCTCCAGTCATTCTAGGCGTCTTATTGCTTTCATCAGATGGTCCATAAGGGCCCCGGGGAGTGAGAGGGACAGGAAAAGGTCAGTGATCCTGGTGAGGGATTATCCGTAATGAGGGCTTTTAAAGGTTAGCTGCATTAGATCAACAGCGTTCCACTTCTGTCTCGCACAGTTTAAAGAAGACAAGCACACATGAATTGAGTTTGACCCAGGGCTTTTTCTATCCTTCATTGCGCCTTTATTGTCTTTCCTGTTTATAAGTGTTCATAAAGTAACAGTTATGTTACAGTAAGTTCAACATTCTAATCATTCATCATTTTGATTTTTACACAATGGATATAGTATTTGACTATGAGAGTTGTTGAACTAACACCATTAAAAAGCGCATCCACCTACAAAAGTCCCTGCTTGCGAGGTAGTACTTTATCAAAGTTCAGGAACTTTCGGGGGTGGGAATTGGGCGCGTCAAAAAACTGAGCAAAACGAATGGCTGAAAAAAAAAATATATATATATTAGTTAAGAGTAAAGCAAAGAAACCAGCTATTCTTAGCTAATCTATTATTTTTGTGCAAGGTGTGCATCATGAGTCTTTTATTCCCCTGCATGTATCCAAGGTGTTTCATAAATAATTTTCATTAACCTCTGTTGATGACTTTTTAAAATGTATAAATAATTTAAAGCCAGAAAATGTATTCTCTCTCACACACACACACACACACACACACACACGCACGCACGCACGCACGCACGCACGCACACACACACACTGTGTGACATTAGGGATGCTCAGGACAGGGTCTGTGCTGTGATATTAAGACTCTACATTGTTCTAGGCCAGTCAGCCTTAACAAAGCAGAGTTAATGGTTCATACAGCAAATTTCAGAACGAAGTAGCTACAGACTCCATCTGCTAAGTGCACACTTAAAATCACTCTTACAGAAAAAAAAACTCTCGCCACTCTTAGAGGTTTCACTTCAGTAACCTCTGGGTCAAATTATTGCCACTTTGTCACTTAGATTTGTGACGGGGGAAAAAAGAGAGAGGGGACCTGTTTTGAGTCTTCAGAAAACTTTGTAGTATGAAGATGTAGATTCATCTGTTTTCTACAACAGACAGGCAGACAGACAGACAACTTTTTTAATGGAAAATGAGAACATGCTGATGTCTGTTTTGAAGAGTGTTGGTAAAAAAGAAACTTCATCTCCATTTTGTCACGGTTATGGACTTTTATTGTTTTGTTTAGTTTCTGTTTTTCTGCTCCATTCAGTTTTGCTTTTCTTGGTTACTGATTATATCCTCATTTGTTTCTGTGGTTACGTATGATTATCACCTGTCAGTCATTATGTTGGTCTTGTATTTAAACTCCGTTATGTTCAGTCCCTTGTCGGCTCTCGTTTCAGTTTGTGTGATTGATAATACTTCTTCTGAGTTTTGTGGCCTATAATAAAGACCCTTTATTCCTTATACCTTTCGTCATGTGTTCCTACATCAGCCACGTGTGACACATTTAAATGCTAATTTATTTCCATAATTGATAGTCTGGGAGTTCATATCAATATGCAAGGTTTTTTAATAATAAAAAAAGTAATTATTGGGCAACAGCCCAAAGTGTAATTGCCTGCCCTTCCCTCTGAGACATCTTCGTTCTTCATAGACGAAAATACTTATCCTTATTTAAGGGTCTACCCTTATACAGGAGAGATGATAGAAGGTTTTCCCACTGACAGATCCATTCTCCATACATCCATCACAGAAGCTAATCTACGTCAAGCTTCAAACTTCCTTATTAAAGAATAATAATGTAGGTAGATTAGATTGTTGTTAGGAGGTTATTAGGATCCAAACTCTCTTCTTTTTATGAGACCTCATACATTATCTAGTGATCACAAGACATCTTAAAGTTATTTAAGGTCCTGGAGTCCTGTGATTGCACTGTAAAAAAAAAAAAATTAACAAGGCAAATGAGGGTAATTATAAAACCACCTGTGATAATTAAATCTCCATGACAACTAAAGAGTGGCGGGGAAACTGAACAAAGGAACATACCGTGACTGAAACAAACAAAAAGCCAAGATAACTAACTAAACATAATTGTGACAAAGTTAGGCCGTGTGTCCACCAAAGCGTTTTTTCACGCGGCTGGCTTTATTTTTCTATTGTTGTCAATGGGAACGCCGCGTTTTTAGAACGCCATGAGCGTAACGAGGCGCTGAGCGAGTATTTAACGCTCAAGTGCTGAGCGCTCGGCGTTTTTTACAGGTCGCCGAGAGTTGAAGAATGTTCAACTTTAGGTAAAACGCAGCGCTCATCACTGTCACTTTTTAGCCAACCGTCCAATCACAGTGGAGGAGGGGCGGGACTAATACCACACGGACCAACGGATATTCTGTATCATAGCAACGATGCGTCTCAACTGAAAAAAAAACTGCGCTGCCAAAACGCTCTCAAGCGCCCGCAGCTCGGCATTTTCAGCAGAGCGCCTAGCGTTTTCAGGTGGCTAAAAACGCTTTGGTGGACACACGGGCTTACAGTCTTAAAAAAATAATTAACTGATTTAATGTTCATAAATCTGTTTTGAACCTTTATAATACACTGACAACCACCAAAAACACAGGTGGTGATGAGACAGCCACATGTACAATCAAACCTCACCACAAGTACCTTTTCCACATGCTTCTTATATATAGAAGGTAAACGTTTTCGTACACACAAATACAAAACACCACATGACAGTAAAAATAAATTGCAATAAACATAACAACATTAGATGTAACATCAAAACTTAATGTGCACGGCTGCGTTTCCCGATAACGTTGTCTCTTAGCACGCTACGAAGACTCTTAAGGTATAACTTAACTAAAGATGTACTATTTCTAGGCATGTTCCCCGAACCATACCTTAGGGAAGCTGCTTAAGAAATACCTTCTCACGTCACGTGCGACGTTACCCGTTGCTGTCCGTGGCGATGCTGCTGAATCTGTTGATATCGACAGCTCGAGAATCAATTATTCTCTCGTGCAGGGGCTGAGACAGCGGTGTTCTTTATAAAAGAAGCACTTCAGAAATAGTTGAAATTGCATTTATTAGGACTCATGGGATATTATAAAAAAATAATCCAAACTATAATAGCCTAGCCTACATATTTTAAAATTGTGTCATATATTGCTGCCAAAATGGCCCATTTCAAATGTTTACATGCTTTCTTCTCTTTCCCATTTTTGTTCGGTGAGGTAGAGCTGCAATTATATATTGTTCTTGTAAATACTTTCCAGCATTTCAGTAATAAAAGTGTACATCGTACGTGCGGTGTTCGACAGTGATCAAAAAGGATTTAAACAGTGAAGTTTGAAGTGATCTCTGTAAAATTAGAGATGTGGATTCGGGTGGCAATTAAATCACCACACGACCTTGGTGTTTGTCAAAAAACAGTATAATTTGGCCGGAGATTTTTACGCGGGTGGTGGGAGAAAACGTCTCAGGTTACGTATGCAAACCTCAGGAACCTTCTGTGATGAGGATGGATAGACAAGTAAGCGTCCTTCAAGTCTATTGTGACAAACCAGTCCTCGGACTGAATCTGTGACACAATCATATTTAGCGTAAGCATACTTTGAACTGAATTCTGAAACTCTTTTCTATAATATATGTGGCAGTAGTTTCCACGCTGCCAGAAATTCTACTAGGGTAACCAGTCTCTCGAGACTGGCCTCTGGATTTGGTTGAACAGTCACTTCGGTGCCCTGAAGCGGCGAACCAGCAGGGAACAACTGAACTGACCGTTCTACGACCCTCCTCGGAGGATCGTATGGGGACGCTGACACCTTGGTGCTCTGAACGGCGAACCGGCAGGGAACAACTGAACTGGCAGCGCTGCGACCCTCCTCAGAGAGTCGCACCCCAGAGGACGCCGAGGAAAAACGATTTCCCGTAGGGGACAACCCTCAGCTTCGGCGACAGGGCTTCTTCTTCTTCCAAGCTATTTTAGAGATAAAAAAGTCCTCAGATCTTGCGTATATCTAACTGAGTGCCTCATCGCGGGGAGAAGAAATGCAGAGCGTGCTTCTCCCTGAGATAAGGCACTGGATCTGGCAGGTGAAAGCTGAGATAGGGCGCGCCCGTCTCAACCCCCACTGTCAGATCCGTTTGCAAACCCCACGATACGAGTCGCCGCCGTGCTTCGGCAACAGCAGGACCCGCGCCTCGGGGAACGCGAACCGAACCGTTCTCCTCGAAGAGCGGCCGGCGGGAGCGGAGCGTCTTCATGGACAGCTTCTCGCAATGCTCACAGGCAGTCCCCCTCGAGAACTGACTGTTGGCATGCTCCACTCCCAAACAAGCAACACAAAGCTGATGTGTGTGTCCCCACCAGTGATATAATGTGCGCAGGGAATATTCAGCAAGTGATCTGTGTATTCTGTCCTGGTTATATTTATTGTTGTCTGTCAAGTTGTAATATATATATATATATATATATATAGCTCGAGTTCCCTTGAAAGGGAAACACTGACATGAAAAACAATTAGCGTCCGAATAGGGCTAAACTGACACTATACTTTCACTGGCCTTTGAAAGGGCTCTGCAGACGGCACCGTCTTTTAGAACAACCAAAGTTTGAGCAAACTCCCCACCACAATCATTCCCTTTAAATAGACTAGCCTTTAATGGGTTGCCAGATGATGTACATTTGGATAATATAATAAATTAAATTATAATATTATAATTAATAATCTAACAACATTCAGTGTAATGACAATTTTATTCTTTGCATGAAAACACTTGGATTAGCCTAATTGAACACTGTCTGGGTGTATTTAAACTTCAGAATTATATTCCTATAGACCTGCAACAGTGATAAGGTAAAGCTAAGAGTGGTCCAGACCAACCTTCCGAACGTATGACTTACAGAAGGTATACTTAACTAAGAACGTTTCAGGAAACACATATTAACGATAAGGTACAGCTTAAGGTGTAACTTAAAGGAGTGGTAAAATGCCATTTTCACAAGATGTAAAATAAATCTCTGATGTCCCCAGAGTGTGTGTGAAGTTTTAGTACAAAATACCCCACAGATATTTTTATATAGCATGTTAAAGCTGTCACTTTTTGAGGATTTGTAAAAACGCACCGTTTTGTGCCTGGCCCTTTAAATGCAAATGAGCTGCTGCAGAGGGGCGGGGTTTCAAAAGCTTGTGTGTGTTAGCAGCTGCGATTACCTCACGCAGACACACTAAAATGACAGAAACTGTTCTGTCTTTAATGTTAAAACGGAGTCAGACAAAGAGACTCAAGAAGAAGTGACAACATGTAGAATGCAACAGGACGTCTCTGAATGGTTAGTTGATGAATGTATGTTGCTGATGTGGAGTTAACTATCTTCAATTAGGATATTCTGTCATGATAATCTATAAATCGCTCGTATAGGAACTGTTGTGAGATGCACACAGAGTGAATTTCTATTGCATGTGAAAAGTTGGATGCTAAAGTTTGAGCTGACTCACAAATGTGCTCGACTACAACCACTTTTCCTCTTCTCAACATGGACTGGGGGGGTGTGTCCCGGGGGCAGGGCTTATGTACATTTTAGGGTTGGTGATGTCACTAACCCCCGGAGGAATGTCGTGTAGTCCCTACCAGCCGTTTGTTGTAGTCCTTTTCTTTAAAAGCAAATATCTTCCTTTGCTTTGAACTTTGAGCGTTGTAACTTTGCAGATGTTGTTTATGCTCAAACAGCAACATTTCACACTGACTAAAGTTAGAAAAGTGAAATCATACTTTACCATCCCTTTAAGAACGACGTAGCCCAGAAATGTTAAGAATAAACTGAGAAGAAAGTTATTTCAATAAATGCCTCAATAAAAATTTGAAGTGTCACACTGGGATTTCTGGGAATTTTTAATTGTAAATTATAGTACAGTATAACATTCTTTTCCCTTCCTCTTTTACTCTCTATTTCAGAGTAGCTTAGTACTGATGCAGACAACGCACACTATAGTTTTCACTTGTCATTCTCTTATTTATTCTTTATCATTTATACCCAGTAACATTTGTAATAGCCTACTGCAGATCAGACTACTACTTCAGAAAATAAAAAAGAGTGTAAATGAAATTTTTTCACATTTTTCTCAGTTTCTTTTTTCTGATTGACTTTTTGTGGCAAGAAATGTTAGGCAAACCTCTTTGTATCCAAATTCCCTTTCATCAAAAGCACACACTCACCATTTTCTCCATCCGCAAATGATTCTCGCAAAGTGCTTAACCGCCAACCCTCCGACTGCTCGCCCTCATTCACCATGACAGGATCAAAGTAACAGGTAGACTTCTGCATGAGAGAGCTGCCAAAGTCAGCAATTTTCCAAAGCCATGGCTCAGGAGAACCAGCGTACAAGAGCTGCCAAAGCATTCAGCCTCTTTTTAATTGCACAGAAGAGAAGAAATTAAGTAGGTGTAAGGGAATGAGACTAGTGTTGGAGATAGGGATATCTTCTTTTCCGCAAACCCCTGCCTTTTTTTTCTTGCTAAAGGAGACTGAGTTTGGTTTTAATGCATGACTGGATCCTTGCAGCCAATTTGAAGGTTCAGAAACCAGCCGTATTTCAAGTAGGAATGTCCTTTCCTGACATACTCTTTAATCACTATTTTTCTTAGACCTGTTTATCAAAACCAAATGTGATGGTCGTTTTTGTAAATAACACTTGTGTCCACTTTTCTTTTTTTTCTTTTTCTCTGTCCACTTCCTATTTGTGGTGATAAGTAAAACACATGAAACAGGAGTAGTGAACTTCAGAGGTGGACAAAGTACACAACTTCCTTACTTGAGTAAAAGTACAGATACTACTGGTCAAATATTACTCCGTTACAAGTAAAAGTTGAAAAGACCAATTTTTACTTAAGTAAAAGTACAGAAGTACTTGTTTTTAAAAGTACTTAAGTATCAAAAGTAAAAAGTAAATGTCAATGCATTGTTTTATTATGGTTGCATGTAATACTTACAGTACCTTATGCCTCTGAATTTATACCTGCCTACCCTCATATCAATATCACATATATTTCTATAACACAGTTCCAGTAGTGGGATTGATTAAGTGTGCAATAACGTTCACAATGGTTTTGAACTCACAAATGACAGTTTTTTGGCTTTTAGTATGAATATGTTAGCCTTACTGTTATCTATAAGCTAGTGTGCTCCAAAACAATGACAAAATTCACATTTAGAAGAGCAAACCCAACGTTGAAAATGAAAATCATGTTGATGTCAGAATCCAATCATTGACGTTAATCTCCAACGTTGGACAGACGTTGTATTGTGGTTGAAAATCGGTTGACGTCAGAAACCAACATCAGTCGAGTTCTGACGTCAACCAGACTTTCATTTCCAACCAAAATGCAACCCCTGCAACCCAAATCATCCCTGACGTTACTACTTTCTACTCAAGGACCTTGACAGAAATGTAGTGGAGTAAAAAGTACGATATTTGTCTTTCAAATGTAGTGAAGTTAAAGTAAAAAGTTTCCAGAAAAAATAATACTCAAGTGAAGTACAGATACTCAAAAAGTGTTCTTAAGTACAGTACTCAAGTAATTGTACTTTGTTACTGTCCACCTCTGGTGAACTTCATCCGTCTTGTTTACTCTTCACTTTCGTTCTCTAAACGTTACGTCATTACACAAGACTTCAAAATAGTAGTCAACAATACAATTTTATGAACACAAGAGTTGGATCCTAATGTCTGCAAAAATAAAATGATTAGCAGTGACGATTATACAGCCCACAGGGACTCTTTAGCACCACATTGTCCACACATCTTTTTTTCTTTGCTTACCCATGCACAGTTAACACAAGCCGCAAATAGAAATGGTTCCCGTGGAGATTAGTCAAATTAAGATTTGCGTTGTAGTTCACTGTATCTTAATGTGTGCGACTAATTTTGGCCTTCACATCAGGCACTTCAGAAAAATAGACTGCTTTGTTTATGCCCTGCTGCTAATATGATTCACGCATCAAAGTTTTTCATCAAGTACCATTTGGATTGGTAGATATTTTTGTTTATTCTTTTTTAACCGCTGGCTTTCAGATGCCAACGTGTAGTCGTGGTTACAGTTATAGCTTCTCCTAAAGTATGAGGTTTATTTCATGTAATCATTGTAATTTGTGACCGTCATAAAATGGTTATTTCATTTTGTGTCTAAAGATTTATCAGTTGAAGAAGTGGAATAGAATACAAAGTAAAAGTGCACATTTAATATCCGAAATTAAACTGTAATGTTGATCTTTCGATGGCTTCATTTGAAACTTATCCTCTCTCTTTTATAATGAGAGTAATGTATAAATATATAATACCTGGAGATTTCATTAAAGCAGCTTGCAGAATCAAGGGGGCTCTTCAAAAAGCAAAATGAAGCGGGAGGGTCTGCACTCACAAAAGGTGAGTTAATGAATGCTTGTCTATGGCTTTAGCCCAGAGCTCTGCTCTCAGGTGGTCCTTTATCCCCGCTGCCGAGAGGAAAGACCTGCATTACAATCACATAACCAGCGGCCTTTGATCTAAATTCAGCTTATGTGATGATAAAGATGGGGAGAAGAGTCTGGCTGAAATTATATTATATAGAGAAGCCAAAATGTTGGACCATTTTCTCTTTTAGTTAAAATAATTGTTTCAAAAGATAACTAATAATTTGTAAAAGTTTTGCGATTGTTTCTCATGTCACCCACTAATTTTAACTTTGCACTGTAAAAAGATATCGTAATTTTAAAGGTACAAGACTGTAAAAAATATTACAGTAAAAACCTACTGATTGGTTAACAGTAAGTTTCCTTAAAACAGAAAGAGAAAAACTGCAATAGATGTGATTTTAATGTTACATTTGCAGTGAAAATAGGTTATCTAACATATTATTATGAATTATATATATATATATATATATATATAGTTGCTTATTTACTGTCACAGGTGGTTGCTGGCAGACAGATGAGGAAGCTGTATACGATTAAATTCAAAAGGTTTATTCTCTAAAGATCCAACAGGAAGGCAAACGGATGGCAACACACACTGAACATAGACAATACCGACACTGGACTGAGGCCCCCGTTTACACGGTGGGAAAACGCAGATATTTCCCAGCGTTTTGGCCTGTCATTTACACGAAAACGCCGTTTTTATCCCAGAAAACAATTATTTCTAAAAACTCCGGCCAAAGTGGAGATTTCTGAAAACGCTGGTTATGTGTTGCCGTGTCAACTGGGAGAAACGGGGTTTTATGTTCTCAAACGTCACATTATGCGCCAGAAAATGCTTACGTCATGTGAGCGCCCTATGTTTAGAGTTTGTTTTGGCTACTGTTTGATCCAACCCTGTATCACAAGAAATACGTTCTGGGGAAACTATTTTGCAAATCGCAATTACGTTACATGCCAACATATAAGCAGTGCTATTACGTTGGTCCTTAACCTAATATAAGCAGTGCTATTACGTTGGTCCTTAACCTAATATAGCCAATCTATCGCAGTGCTATTACGTTTGTCATGAACATAATACATCCAAAGCAGGTTTCTTTTCACACGTAGCAGCTAATGCTGTTCATTTTGTTTTAATTATTTACTTACTTTTTTCTTATTGGGCTACACAATATTATCTATTCCAGGGCGTGTCAAATGGCGGCACTCAGATAATTTGTATCTGGCCCTCCAACTGGTTTTTGATGTTTAAAACCCCTCGCAATCTGAAATCAAAGTCCCCGCAAAGGTTTAGCGCGTTCAGCGGTGAGTTTAACAACGCACGTGATCATTCAGCGGTGAGTTTAACAACGCAACGTGACACGGGCACGTTTATTTCGTTATTTTCGTGATATCAGCACGTTTTTTAAACTAATGTATTTCAATGGGAAGCATCTTTCGTGATCACAGCACGATTCTTTCTGCCTATCGGGCTGCAGCAGAGCAGCTGTTTAATCAACATTTATTCACGAGATCTTATCATGGTTTATGTATTTATTTTAATTATATTATTTCTGTCTTATTGCCAGGGAAGCTGGATTGCTTTGCTGTTATTTGATATTTATAAAAGTATATTTTATCAGTAGGAAATCGCGCTGAAGAAGTCTCATTCCGAACACATCGCGATATTTGGCATCAGTTCACGTGTGCCAGATGTTGGTAAGTAGTCGTAAATACGCTGTCCTAATAATGTTTGATATAATGTATTTTCTGTTTGTCGAAATTAATCAGATTTGCTCAAGTTCAGTCACTGCATTATATCTGGCACCTGAATCAGGCTTTGAGTTTCATTGCTTTCTATGAAAATGGTTTCTATGGTGATTAAACACTATCTATCTGTCACGTGATATGCTATAGGCCTAGAGTAGACCTTCAGTCAGTTAATCATATTCATATCAGGTTTTTAAGTAGTACAATTACAAAGTTGTATGTGTAGTAGAAGCACAGTAAAACCAACACCATGCTTTGACCACAGTAACATTAGTTTTACTGTGATAAGTGTAGTAAAAAGACAGTAATCACACAACTTACCATGCTTTTACCACACTATTGGTAGTTTTAATGTGGTACTTATTGTAAATGCACAGTAACCACAACACTAACCATGCTTTTACCTCAGTAACCTCAGTTTTACTGTGATGGGTGTAGTAAAGGACAGCAATCACAAAACTTACCATGCTTTTACCTCAGTATTGGTAGTTTTAAAGTGATAATTGTTGTAAATTATGTATATTAACCACAACCACATGCTTTTAATGCTTAATAATGCAACATCCAATATTTGTAAGGAAAATCAGTACTTTTTCCTTTAAATAATCCTATATTATGCATAATGATATTTTATTTTCTCTTTTTTCAGCTGAAAAGACCAAAAGGGCCTTTCCGACTCAGTCAGCCCATTATTTTTGAGGACAAGTAAACGGAGGAGACGACGGACAGCTGCAAAGGCAAATATTCGCAATGGTATGTATGTGTTGGTTTTAACCCTAAATTAACCCATTTTATCAAGCATTTGTTGTTTCTAGGGATGGCGAAAACGAAAAAAATTCTTGACCGACCACCGAGCCTCATTAGCCGGTTGAAACCGGTTAACCGAGTAGTTTAAAATATGTTACGCTATATGAAATAACAGCCATTTCGAGTTGCGCCTGCAATTTCGCAACTCTGTCGCATCTCTCTGCCTCCCGCTCACACACACACACACACACCCCAGCGCAGCCCTTCCACTCACGTCACTTTTTTAAAATCCCCAACAGCGCGAAACATGAGTCCCGCAAACGCGGCGCCGAGGAGCTTGTATGTAATCGGCAGACAAATGGCTCC
>JARPMJ010006992.1:0-47210 GCA_033366665.1 Phoxinus dragarum
TTTTTTCTACACACCAGTGTGAATATTTGTGTTATTGCATTTCATAGTGCCAATTTATAGGCTACTCCTAGGCTTACGTTTTTAAATTACAAAGTGTCTACTGATGTTTTTGTTATTGTATTTTCAATATTATAGGCTATTATTTGTGCATAAACATATCTGGTTTGTTTGAAAACAACATATTTTGTCATCCTTGCTGCAAGCTTACAAGAGCGATAATATCATTAAATGTAAAGGGGGGGGCCCTAAAAGAATGTATTGGGAAAAAGGGGGTCTCAGACAAAAAAAGGTTGGGAACCGCTGCTTTAAAAGGCCAAGCCCAGCGGTAGGACGGCGGCTACTGTCGGGCGGGCTCTCCATGATCGGACCCTCGAGCGCCACTCTCCTCCCGGTTAGACTCCAGTGGGCGGAAACACTTCTTCAGCTGTCAAGCGTTGGTGGATTCGGGAGCGGAAGGAAACCTTATGGACTTCTCACTGGCACGTAAACTTCACCTCCCCATCACTGCTTTAGAGAACACGATCACCATCAACGCACTCAATGGGCAAGAACTCCCGGGTATCACTCACTCCCCTAGACTTATCACACTCATCACCTCGGGAAACCACACTGAAAGGACTTCACTTTACCTCACTCAGTCACCCCACGCTCCTATTGTCCTGGGTCACCCGTGGTTGGTGAAGCACGGACCCAGGATAGAGTGGGGCCTAAACTCTGTTTCTGCTTGGCGTGATGATTGTTAAGGCCAATTTATACTTCTGCGCGCAGTAGGTACGCCGTAGCATACACATAGACGTGTACCATACGCCGTACCCTGACGCGCACCTCCTCAAAAATGTAACTACACGTCGCGACGACGCGGACCGCAAGATCTCTGATTGGTCGGCTTGGTAGCATTGCGTTTCCTCCTACGCGTTTCCGGCGTGTTCTTCTGTACCGCCCGCCATTTTTAAATTCAGTTCTGTAAATTCAGAAATTTCACTAAAATTGACTGTTTTTCCAACTCGATAAGCTCCAGCTCCAACATGATCCGCTCTCTTTCAGTCACCATTGCTTGTAGTAGCCAAATCAAAACAGCCACAAGGAATCTATACACAGTGGAACATTAAAACCCGCCCCCGCCAACTAGCGTTTCGGCGATGTAACTGCAGAGCAACGCAGACATAAACGCAGAAGTATAAATGCTCATGACGGCGTCGCCTACGTGCGTAGCCTACGACGTACACTACGGCGTACACTCGACGCAGAAGTATAAATCAGCCTTTATGCCTCATGTCTTTCGTCTGCCGTTCCGTCTGTTTCTCGTTCTGTGTTGCAGGAGGAGTCAGTGAATCTGTCTAACGTGCCACCGGAGTACCGCGACCTGAAGGAAGTGTTCAGTAAGTCTCGGGCTGCTTCTCTTCCTCCTCATCGTCCCTATGACTGTGCAATAGATTTACTGCCAGGTACGTCTCCGCCTAAGGGGAAGTTATATTAAGCTCCAGAAAGGGAGGCTATGGAGAAATATATTTCTGATTCTCTAGCTACTGGGTTCATCCGCCCTTCCTCTTCTCCAGCGGGGGCGGGATTCTTTTTTGTGGGGAAGAAGGACGGTTCTCTGCGACCTTGTATTGATTACCGGGGGTTGAACAACATCACGTTTAAGAATACCTATCCTTTGCCGTTGATGTCTTCAGCTTTCGAGAGGTTGCAGGGAGCGTCTATCTTCACAAAATTGGATTTACGTAATGCATATCATTTGGTTCGCATCAGGAAGGGGGATGAGTGGAAGACCGCTTTCAATACCCCCAGGGGGCACTTTGAATATTCGGTGATGCCATTCGGTTTATCGAACTCCCCAGCGGTCTTCCAGGCACTCGTCAATGATGTGTTGTTTAGTGTTGTGAGCCGTCAGTCATATTTAACCTCTGAAACACAACAACAAAAAAGTTTAATTTTTTTTATTTGGCTGTCTGTGATGATCTTGATGAGAAATATTTGAGTTCATAATGAGATCTCATGGCTTTTGATTGCAGACATTGGTATCTTTGTGAATCTGAGCAAAATAACTATTTTGAACATGTGTACACATTTAAACTTACCAACGTGGATGTGAAGATGTTCTGAGGTAAAGCCATGAGAAACTCTACAATCAGGCGAATCATCTTGAACAGTTTTGATGTGTTTTACTGATTATTTCACGTCATCTGAGCCTCACCACTTTGAGCTCCAGTCGGCCACAACGTCCACTAGATCTGATAGATAGTGTTATTTCCACAAGCGCCTCATAAAGTTCTCACGGACTAGAGAAGTTAAAAACATCTTAAAGCAACAGTTTGATCGTGTCCTGAGGTTTGTCTCTCTCCTGTAACTCTCTTCAGGACGCTGTTCTTCATTTCTGATCAAATGTCTGGATTGTTTCTCCTCTCAGACTGATTTCAGAGTTTCTCTAATGGTTTAATGAAGCAGGAAAAAATCGCTTCTATAACTGTGTGTATGAAAGTGTCTTCTGATATTCTTCATATGATTAATATTCAACAGCTATGGATTATGATGCCGCTGTGATGCTCTAAATGTTCAGGGTGAACACCGCATTAATAAGACGCCCACACAAAAACACTGAGACTGCAACCATTTTTCACACGGCTTGTAATGTGACGTCAGAGCTGACGAAGATAATCAGTTATGAGATGCTGTTTTCAGCAAATGTTTGGATATGAGGCGGGCAAATAAAGCAATAATTCGGGGCCGGTGCCCAAATCAACTCTAGACGAGCTCCTTCAAGGTATGAACTGTGTTCAGTAAACTTGATCTGAAATGGGGTTTCGATGATCTGGATCGTACAGCACAGTCCAGAGGAAACACAACATCTGCTGCAACGCTTGTGTTGCTGTCACAAGACGACCTCGACCACCTTCACTGGTTGGGCTTCAGTTTTAAACAGCCATCATGGAACATTTTAAACTCACCATCCAGAGCAAAACTAATTTGAGAAACAGTTTAACAATAGCCGCGTTTCCACCGAAATTACCCGGAACAATTTGTCCCAGGAACTTTTTTTGCCCCAGACCGGTTGCTCTCTGCGTTTACACTGTAAGTACCGGGAAGATTATAAACTGCGCGCGACGGCTCCTCCCAGTCTGCGACGGACAGTATTCAGTTTTGAGCGCCACATTTATAATAAATATGGAGGAGATTCAAACTGTGCTGCAGTTGTTTGTGATGTATTGCGGACATTGAATGTGAGATGGCTGGGACGAACGCGCAGAAAATTTCCTGTTACACAAATACGCTTAATAAAGCCTGAACCTCGTCGTCGGTCCAGCTGTGTTTTTTTATTTTTTTTTATTCCATATTTGCAGACAGACAACTCTTAATAAAGCCACGAACCGCAATAGATTTTTAAAAAAGCCGGTTTAAAATAGAATGCTGCGTGGAGTCATCCAATCAAAATGCGGCATGAACACAACCAATCAGCATCTTCAGCGCACAAGTCCCGCCCCCGAAAGTTCCTGAACTTAGAAAAAGTACTACCTCGCCAGCAGGGACTTTCGGAGGGGGAAATATTTACCCGGAACTTCATTTAGACCCTGATTCCTGCGGTGTAAACACACCGAGTCCCAGCCCACAGTTCCCAGTTCCTGGGGAAAGTTCCCGCGGTGGAAACGCTGCTAAAGTAACATTTTAACGTCAGTTTAACAGTGAAGATTGTTAGAGGAGTTAAAGAAGATTGTGAGCTTTTTATGAGCAGGAGAGAAAATAAAGAAATGCTTCAGGAGAACACATTATCACCAAACACTCCTGAAGACCTGAAGAGTTTCCCACAGATTAAAGCTTTAAAAGCACTTGATATTGGTTTGATAAAGCTTCACTAAAATACTTTAAATCATATAAATGTGAAATTAATAATATTCTGCTGCAATAATAAACACCCAGCAGAAGCTCGACAGATCAAACCACACACACAGATGTTTACACAGATAAAATAAAAGAGAAAAAACACCACAGACTCCATTTTGATTCAAATCACAATAAATTACACCTATCATTTTTGCTTGTTAGCGGAGTTAATGGAACATACACTAACCTGTAAATGTAATTATTCATGTGTAGATAAATGTGTATTTGGTTTCCTGAGAGATTTAATCTCGAGAAAAAATGTATGAGTCTTTTCTTCTGGAGAAACTGAGAAGTGTAGAGGCCTTGATCAGTATTTTATAGGCCTACTTTTATTATATAGATTATTTATATAATTTATATAATCAAAACATTCAACATTTTAGTGCACAAGCATCTCCAACGAGAGAGAAAAGCCTGTGAAGCGCCGAAGCTGCGAGATCCCGAAGCGCAGATGTTTCGAATCACTCGTCACGTGACTCTGGCCAAACGAAGCCTCGAAGTGTTTCACAAGTGACTACGTTTACATGCAGCCAATAACCCGTTCAAAACCGGAATATTAGCAATAACCCGGTCGCGCACGGCCATGTGAACACCGGCAAAAACCCAGATATGCTCATATCCCGGTTTTTTTAAAAACCGGGATATTATACCTGGGGTACCCCTTTTCTAACCCGAATATTTGGTCTTGTAAACGCGTTTCGGCATATCCCCATCAAAATGTGTGTTCTGCGCATGTTCTATTCGCAAGGAATCTTGGTCTTTTGAGTAGAGACGGCGCATAAAACCCCCCCGCGTGCAGTATAGCGGAAGTAAACAAGTCGAGGTTAACATGGCGAGACGCAGCACAGCACCACACTTTTGGAGCGAGGAGGAGACCAATTTCTAATTATATTTTAGAATTTTACATATTTTACAATTTCTAATATATAGACAGCTAGATTATAGATAGGTACATATCTACAGTACATAGATTATAGATAGATAGATAGATAGATAGATAGATAGATAGATAGATAGATAGATAGATAGATAGATAGATAGATAGATAGATAGATAGATAGATAGATAGATAGATAGATATCAGACCCATCATCATCACCACCATCAACACCAGTAGAAACACAGGACAGTTTATGGGAACTTTTTGATACTCGTATCCATCAAACCCAGATGATACACAATGCTACAGCTGATGCCACAGTGGAAGTGAAAAAATACATCAACCCAAATGTATTTGTATTTGTACAATGTATTTGCCCAGAACTCATGATCCACTAACTTACTGGAGAGAGAGAGCAGTAATCTTTTCTCATTTGTATGTCCTAGCTAAAAAATATATTTGCATGCCAGCAACAAGTGTCCCTTGTGAGAGGATTTTTTCAAAGGCTGGAGAAATTATCTGTAAAAAAAGAAGTAAGCTAAGTCCTTCCACAGCAGAGAAATTAATATTTTTTAATAAAAATCTCTAAAAAAGTGAGACATTGTGGCTTGATTTATTTTATTAATATTAATTTTGCAGGACCAAAATAACATTATGCACAATGATGAGCCTATATAGGCTACAAGCTTCACATATGAGAAAAATACAATAATAAAAAAACAACAATTTTTTTTAATGGCTCGTTAAGGTTGTTTCAGATCAACACCTGCAAGTGACCACTAGGTGTCACCATTGAGACGGGTGTCGGATTGATTCGAAGCCTCGACACAATATGGCACATTTGGTTCAACGGTTTCATTGCTTCACAAAGCCTCGATCTGCCCACCACTACCAAAAATACCTCTCAATGCGCCCTCGTGGACTAGCGCCAAGGGCCCTATAAGTCTGCACTACATGACGTCACCAAAGTGTGGACTCTGAGGAAGTCCACAAGTCCGGAGTGTGCCATTTGGGACAGGGCCTCAATAGACAAGCTACAGCTGGACATGGATGATCAGCATCAGCCACGGGGCTGCTGGGACTTGTAGTGAAAACAGGGGAAAGAGTCAATACTCGGGCGAGGGCGCCCTCTGGCCGCCAGAGAAGGGAATCACAGAGTTTCTTCCTGTAACAGATAGTTCCAGCCACTATGTTCACTCAGTTACCAAAAATTATACCCCACAAAAAAAAAAAAATTGATTGTGTCTTACCCTGAGATGCACAGCTACCGTTCTTTTTACTCCCGTGGAGTTTTCTTTCTGGTCCTAAAAAAAACACAAACTCAATTCAACAATTCAGTTCAGACACTCAAAAGTAAAGGAAATAGGGAAAATAACCAAAGAAGAATACATACACGATTGGCAGATAAAGCTCACACAATTAAATAAATTAAATACAAATTGTTTAACCAAAAAAAATTACGGACTGCGGCTTTAAAGTCATATACATTCACCATAAACAAGTATAACACACGACACATTACACTGGATTTTTTGTTTGTTTTTGGTGCCACCCCAACACTCTAAAAAATGCTGGGTTGTTTCAACCCAAAGTTGGGTAAAATATGGACAAACCCAGCCATTAGGTTACATTTTAATTAAAAATGGTTCGTCCATATCTTACCCAAATTTGGGTAGAAACAACCCAGTATTTTTTTTGCTATGGCCTCCTCTGTCCACCCCATTAAAATTTACAATATATAATATTATAATTATTCATAAGTATGCAGTGTCATAACTAAATCTCTGATATTTATAACAAACCAACCCGTTTGAAAATCGGTAGAAAATTGAGCAAGTTATGGTTATTTAAAAAGTACATGCACCATTAAAACACAATGTTACGAGTGAGCGAGCTGACTGTGACAAGATGGCCGCCGTGTGCGGACGTCGACCTCCATTGGCCAGCAGCGCAGACGAGACATCTAGCTCTTTATTTTATGATATCTACAGGATATCTATGGTGCCATAGATATATGGGGGTAAGCTCAACTTTCACTGGCGACGAAAAGAGAAGAGTTCGCGGGAAAAACGAGTGGCGCCATCTAGAAGTGAACAAAGGATATTGAAGCTTGTAGTCCGGTGCGTTGATAGATGACATGTTAAATATAAACAGCTGGAGAAATGTTCCTATTTATTAATATATATTTGACCATTTATTTTATTATGTTTGAATTATTTTGTTGTATATTTTTTAGCAACAGAGTCCTTTAAATAATAGGGAAAAAACAACAACATATATTTACACTAATGTGCTTTAAAAATAATTATATATATTTATATATTATTTATTTATATATATATACTATTAAAATAATATCTAATAATATTTCATCCTTGTTTTTAGGAGCTTTTGTTAGATTTCAGACTACAAACCCCATTTAACTGCTTTGCAGCTGAGTGAATTTGATATAACAATACACTTCAATGATCATAGAATTGCTAAAGATAATAAGGCATACTTCATACAATTGTTAATATTAATGGGACATTTTCACATTCATAAAATGAAATGGTCCGACACCAAACCTATTTTTATTACTTTAAAAATTATTTTACGTTTTATTGTTCTGTTTTGTGTAATTACACAAGTAAAAAGGCAATGAGAGCTTATAACTATTATATAACATTGTATGATGTTGTATAAAGTGGCACCCTTTTCCTTTTGTCGATTATAATTTTGTTCTTGTCCTCTGGCACAATTATATTTTATTATATTTTACTTGGAATGAATATGTCTCATTGTATTGTTCTGGTTAATGGCTTTTTTTAAATATAAAATAAAAAAAGACTACAAATCCCACGAGCACTTCGACGGATTTTTGGCGCGGTTTTACGTTAGCCGCGGCCATTTTCTTTTCACACCTCCCGTTTCGGAGACAGCCAACCAGCACTCGGACTACAAACACACGGTTTCATTCAAAAAACTCCACAAACAAAAACTTCCAAACGCCCCCGGAAAACCGTTCCGACTACGACTCAGAGGCCGCTGCTCACACACCGGGCCGAAGTGGAACACTAAAAGGAGTGTTTATTCGAGGTAAAGTGGGTCCGTAGCGTGAATATGGCGACCGCAACCCCGAGCCGCGAGTCTGGCCGCGCGTCGGCCGCGCAGACGCCCCTGAGCCCGACGCGGATCTCGCGTCTGCAGGAGAAACAGGAGCTGAGCGCGCTCAACGACCGCCTGGCCGTGTACATCGATCGCGTACGGTCTCTGGAGCTCGAGAACGACCGGCTGCTCGTCAAAGTGTCCGAGAAAGAGGAAGTCACGACCAGAGAGGTGAGAAACCCTTCCTTTGTGCTGATTTTACGAGCGATAAATCTGCCGCTAGCGTCAATTTCACGTGTATGGTGTTGTCATAAATCTTGTTTTTTTTGTCTTACGTTTAATATTTTTATGTTGTAAATCAGATTTATTTATTTTTTTTAGTTAACATCTCATGTGTTTTATGTTGTTCTTGATGTTTAAAACTTACACGGGTCATCGCGATAAAACATTTGAAAAATCGCGCGAGGAAGTCGAGGGTTTTTACACTAACTTATCATCCACGTGCATTGATTTATAATAGCCTTTAGCTTAAACTTAAGCACGTGCACATCTAACGTAATAAAAAAAAAATGCGTTGCGTAAAGGCAAAGTGAAATGCGTTCAGGGAGTGGCCGTAAAATTGTGTCCGCATGGCTTCAATTTGTATAGTTTGCATTATTTATGCACGTGCCATACTTTTAGTTGTGCGTTTATGTGTTAAAAGCAAATGTTAAACTTTTCCAAGTATGAGTTCAGGTCTGTAAATGTGTGTCCTGGTGTGTGTTTGGGCGTTTTCCTCAAACTTTTTTTCTTGGGAGTGGCCAAATGCTCTTTTCAAATTTGAATTGGTCCCCCTCCATCTGCTGCCTTTGTGTTGAATGTTGACCAGATCAAACTGAAGCCCTCATACATCAAAACTGCAGCTCGATATCATGCACGATCCTATACAAACATTTCTGCCGTATTTCCAACTGGATTTACTGACTAAAAATGTCTGATAAAAGCAGCTTATTGATTTTAAAGGATTAGTTCACCCTAAAATGAACATCTCATAATTTATTCACCCCTAAGTTGTTAAACATGTATATATAAAATGCAAACTATATAAAAATATGAAATTAAGCTCTTTAAAGAATGTTTGTAGCCAAAACAGTTTTGGGCACCATTGACTTCCATAGTATTGCGGGGATTTTTTATTTTTGGGTGAACTATCTCTATAACAATGCAAGACATGTTGAATCCTGAATGGCTTGAATCTTCAATATCACGCACAATCCTATAAAAAAATTCCGCCATACACACGCTTTCCAAATTTCACCAAATTTCCAACTTAAACTGAGTTTATTTACTATTGTTTAGCAAATATCTGCTTGTGGTTTAAATGTGAGACTTCTAGCATCCTAAATCCGTTCAGTCGCGCTTTATTAATCTTAATCTGTTGGGTTTCTTGTTGTTTGTGTGCTCTAGGTGTCTGGGATTAAGTCTCTTTACGAGGCCGAGCTCGCCGACGCTCGCCGTGTTCTTGACGAAACCGCCCGCGAGCGAGCCAGACTTCAGATCGATCTGGGAAAAGCCAACTCTGATCTCGAGGAGGTCACCCGCAAGTAAGTGTTGCTCAGAAACCTCTCTTTTAACTCCCTCATCCCCCTCTTTTAATCACCTGTGAGGTCAGAGGTCGTCTTTAAACTTAAGTTGGGCTTATTTAACTCCACTTAAATCCGGGTCCATCTGCTCATTTGGATGAACGAGCAGAAGACGGTCCCCTCCTCATCAGAAACATCCTATCCTGCGTTTGGCAGGGCTCGACATTAAGGCTTGTCCGGGACAAGTGGAAGTGAAAATGAGTTGTCCCACTGGACAAGTTCAATTTCTAACAAAATAAAATGCCATGTTACCTCACGTTATGTGCCACCATTACGTCTATTTTACAGATTTAATTTTACCGATTTGAAACGAACACATTTTTTTCCCCACAATCCGTCGAACCAGCGTCCAACTCAGAATGCTTTGATTGGCCAATCAGGAGTCGGTCCAATTTGAAAAATTTTTACCTGCCTCAAAGCGCCAGGAAAAGCTCCAAAAACAATTGGTGAGTAATGGTCTGTGGCGTCTGTCGGGGGAAACCCAACCCGGCTGACAAGTGAGTGACGTTAGCTTGCTAGCGTCGGCAGCCGTGTATTGTAAACAAGCATTAACAGCATTTGTATTGGTTAAATGTACATAGTTAAATGTTAGCTAATGTTCAGATGTAAAGTAGCTACGCGGTTTAAAGTATCCCTTGGTAAATCAGCCTCTGCCGGGTAGAAAGTGGCATTTATCAAAAATAAATGATAAAATTATAAATCTTTACCTGGACAAGTGACTTTTGTGCAT
Source organism: Phoxinus dragarum (assembly GCA_033366665.1). Classification (NCBI taxonomy): domain Eukaryota; kingdom Metazoa; phylum Chordata; class Actinopteri; order Cypriniformes; family Leuciscidae; genus Phoxinus; species Phoxinus dragarum. Next base: position 10,199 of record JARPMJ010006992.1, read on the forward strand.
GGACAAGTGAAACATAAATGTATTTGTCCGAAGGACAAGTGCCTCAAAAAGTTAATGTCAAGCCCTGCGTTTGGTAACCCAATTTTTATTTTATTTTGTATTAATTTTCATTACAAAATTACATTTCTTAAAGGACAATTCCGGTGAAAAGTGAACCTAGAGGTTAATAACACATGGTTACCGAGTCGATCGTTCTCTGGGATGTGTTCATGATAATTGAATGTAAAGAGTTTTATCTCTAAAAACTGATTAGCTTATAACGCTAGTATATGGGGCATCGAATATAAGTAAAAAGAAATCGCTAGTTAATACCACGAACACGGCTCAGAATAGCCTCACACTAACACTAGCATAATGAGGGTCCCTACATGCAAACCGAAGCATTGAGAACTGTGTAAGTGCACCAAGGGCGTAGGTTTGATTATGAGATTGGTGGGGACGTCCCCAGAAGCGGAGGAATCAGGAAATTAATAGCATAATGTATTAAGGTTTTTAGTCTATATTGAACTAATTCTGTAATGTTATGTAAAGATAACTAATAAAGACAAGGAGGCAGTTTAACAGAGACTTCACTTTACTCCGCTCATAGTGCAATACTGTCTTGTTCATTGCTTTTTGAGGAAGCCAAACACATGTCTGCATCTTTCATTAAAGGGATATAGTTCACCCAAAAAATTTAAATCCTTTACTCGCCCTGTATCAATCCTGTATTCTCTCTTCTGCTGAACACAAAAGATGATATTTTGAAGAATGTCGATAACCATATTGATGAACTCCATTGACTTCCATAGAAGGAGAAAAAATGTCTGTGGAAGTCAATGACTACAATCAACTGTCTGGTTACGACATTCTTCAAATTATCTTCTTTTGTGTTCAGCGGAAGAAGAAACTGGTTTGAAACCACTTGAGAGTGAGTAATGATGAGAGCATTTTAACCCTAATAAAATTCTAACCCTTTAACAGAAATTAATTCTTGGCATATTTGTTTCACATCAATACTCTCCAGCAACTGTGTATTCTACCCCCCTACTAACCTTACCCATCACAGAAAACTTTCTGCATTTTTACATTTTCAAAAAACATAATTTAGTCTGATTTATAAGCTGATTTCCCCAAACACAAAAAAAATCCCGACGGGGATTAGGTCTCATTCACACTCACTCACTCACACACACTCACTCTCACACTCACTCACTCACTCACACACACTCACTCTCACACTCACTCACTCACTCACTCACTCACTCTCACACACACACTCACTCTCACACACTCACACACTCACTCTCACACACACACTCACTCTCACACACACACTCACTCTCACACACACACTCACTCTCACACACTCACTCTCACACACTCACTCTCACACACTCACTCTCACACACTCACTCTCACACACTCACTCTCACACACTCACTCTCACACACTCACTCTCACACACTCACTCTCACACACTCACTCTCACACACTCACTCTCACACACTCACTCTCACACACTCACTCTCACACACTCACTCTCACACACTCACTCTCACACACTCACTCTCACACACTCACTCTCACACACTCACTCTCACACACTCACTCTCACACACTCACTCTCACACACTCACTCTCACACACTCACTCTCACACACTCACTCTCACACACTCACTCTCACACACTCACTCTCACACACTCACTCACTCACTCTCACACTCACTCACTCACTCTCACACTCACACACTCACTCACTCTCACACTCACACACTCACTCACTCTCACACTCACTCACTCACTCACTCACTCTCACACACTCACTCTCTCACTCACACACTCACTCACACACTCTCACTCTCTCACACACACACTCACTCTCACACTCACTCACTCACACACTCTCACTCTCTCACACACACACTCACTCTCTCACACTCTCACACACTCACTCACCTCTCACACACTCTCTCTCACACACTCTCACTCTCTCACACACACACTCACTCTCTCACACACACACTCACTCTCACTCACTCACTCACACACTCACACACTCTCTCTCTCTCTCTCACACACTCACTCACACTCACTCTCACTCACTCACACACTCTCACTCTCTCACACTCTCACTCACTCACACACTCACTCACTCACTCTCTCACACACTCTCTCACACACTCACTCTCTCACACACACACTCACTCTCTCACACACTCTCTCACACACACTCACACACTCACTCACACACTCTCACACACTCTCTCTCACACACTCTCACTCTCACACACTCACTCACACTCACTCACACACTCACTCTCACACTCACTCTCTCACACACTCTCACACACACTCTCTCACACACTCACTCACTCACTCACACTCACTCGCTCTCTCACACACACACACACACTCACTCTCACACACTCACTCACTCACTCACTCTCACTCACTCTCACACACTCTCACACTCACTCACACTCACTCACACACACACACACCACACAACCGGACAACAGTGGTTATATATATTCAATTTATTACATTTTTGATCGAAATTATTGCTAGGGACAAATCAGTGTCACTGGATATTGGTAGGGACGTGTCCCTAGCGTCCCTACTAAATTATACGCCCCTGAAGTGTACAGACAGTTTAATAAGAAGATACTTTATAAAGACAGTACATTACGCATATACAGGCAGGAGCCATCTTGGAAAATAGTCTCGACTAGTCGAGCCACGAACGCCGTGCTAAGTGAGCTGGTCGATAAGAATTACGCTTGTGAAGTCTAACGTAGCACGGCGTTCGTGGCTCGACTAGTCGAGACTGTTTTCCAAGATGGCTCCTGCCTGTATATGCGTAATGTACTGTCTGAAGAAGATGAAGAACAGCGATGTTTACATAATATAATTAATTACCTTTTCTACCAAGCTTATCAAAACTTCACTTATTGAAAAGCACCACTTATTGTTTCTCCATTTTAATCTTAGTTATTTCTATTATCTGAGTTTTTAAGTTTTACTTCACAGAGGCCGTTTGTTTGCGTGTCGTTAGTTGCTTGGTTACAGACCTGAGAGTTGATTACCGAACTCGATGGATTGGTTTAAGATTTCCTAACTACAGATTGTGTAAGATAGGATAAGAATCCTAAATCAATGTAAGACTTGCGTCTGTAATGCATGTTAAAAATCCTAAATTAACTTTATTACGTAAGACTGAAAGTTTGTGTAATACGCCTCCAGGAGTCTCTGCGGTTCACGCGTCATATTTGGTTGATCTGGTTGCTAACGAACGCATGTAAACAGGAAGTGTCTGTTGCTATGTGCCCGATTGCGGGCGCCTGCTCTAAACCACGAGAGACTCGCGTCACGATGCAAACCTACATCTGTCTGGCAGATTTCACTCGTTTTATCTGCACTGTTCAATCTGAGAATCTCTGTAACGATATTTATGAAGTGTTAGCAAACCTATATGTGATTTATAAATGATTTATAAAGTGATTAAATGTTTGATTCACTGAAATATGCTTGTAGAAACGGTGCCCACATTAATATTATTGTTATTTTGGATTTTAATATTCTGTTCTTAATGTTTGTTTTAATTTAAATTGTTAGTAATATTAATGATGACAATACTATTTATGCATTTTACACAATTATTGTTTTATAATTGTAATTATTGTTTTATATTTCTAATATTTTTTGTAATATTGTTTTGTAATATTGTGGCTTTATCTTAGTCATATTTTACGTATTTATATTGTTTTTATTATTGCTCACATTTATATTTATACAAGTTGCGTTTTAGAACTTTGTATTTTAAATTAAATTGGTAATTATTATAATAATAATAATAAAAGACAACTATTGTTTTAATTTTTTTATAAGATTCTAAAATATTTATTATTATATTCAAGATTTTGTTATTGCTCTTTTCACATTATTACTAATTGTATAAAAAATTTTTATCATTGCGCCCATTTATTTACATTTTTTATAACTTATCATTGCTTATTTGTTGTTATTTAATATTTGAATGAAGACTGCCAAAGTTTATACACTTTAAATTTGATCTAAAATTGACCCTAATTGATTATTGACCGTGTGAACCTGTTTTCCAGCTACAAGAAGAAGGATGGGGATCTGGCTTCGGCTCTGGCTCGAATCAAGGATCTGGAAGCGCAGTTCAACAAGAACGAGGCGTCTCTGAACACGGCGCTCCGCGAGAACGGCTCTCTGTCCGCCGAACTAGCCGACCTGAAGGCTGAGCTAGCCAAAGCAAGTCACGCCACCTTTACTTACACAGCGCTTTTTTATAACACAGATTCAAAGCAGCTTTACAGAGATAACAGGAAAATAATGTTTGTTTCTAGAAGAAAATAGTGTTACACCTCAGTCTAACGTGTGTGTGTGTGTGTGGCAGGCTGAAGATGCTCACGGTGTGGCTAAGAAACAGCTGGAGAAGGAGACGCTGATGAGGGTGGACCTGGAGAACCGCTGCCAGAGTCTGTCCGAGGACCTGGAGTTCAGGAAGAGCATGTTTGAGGAGGTCAGTGTGTCCATTAGCGATCACCTTCACACACCTGCACAGGCGATCTCGGTGCGGGCGAGAATAGACCAAATGAGTCGGCTCAAAAAAAAAAAAAAAAAAAAGGAAGTCGCGCACACTATCAATACTTGCAAACCAGTATAAACATTTTATTAGCAACGTTTCGGTCTCATGACCTTCATCAGGCATATACAACTATACTATTCAAACTCGATCACATGACCAATCACAGTAAAGATCCATTAATAACCAATTAGGCTCAATGACTGAATGCATAATTAACACCGCATCATTAGAAACTGGAGGTCAGTGTAAAAGCAAATGCATAAACTTCATCTCCAGAGCAACATTAATCTGAGAAAACTATCGGTTGATACACACACACACACACCTCTTCACTGCAACCCGCCAAAATAAAAGTCTGGTTTACTTTGTGACAGAAATGTATTACAATTGTGCAGTCGAATGCACTTCTCAAAGTCATAATAATAACAAGAAAACATATTTTTGTAAGTAATAATCAGGCAGTGTTGTCACGATACCAAAATTATGACTTCGATACGATACCAGACTGAAATGCCTCGATATCGATACCACGAGAAAAAAAACTAAAAATAATTGACAAATATGACAGAACTTAAAATTAATTGTTTTGTAAATAAATAAACTCCATTTATTAAAAAAAAAAAGAGATAAAAATTACATGCCAGTGTGAATGTCCTTACAGAGATGATATATTTTTTTTTTACTTCTGAAAATTTGTAAAAAAAAAAAAAAAAAATTATATATGCATGTTTTTCTTCATTACTAACATTTTAATTTAACCCTTAAATCAGAGTCTAGAAACGTATAAGCAGAACCGTGTGTGTGTGCAGGAGGTGCGTGAGAAACGCGTGTGTGGTGCGTGAGATGCGTGTGTGGTGCGTGAGATGTGAGAGGCGTCACGAGAAGGTGTGGTGGAGGTGTGTTTGAAGCTCTAACAGCTGTGTGTGTGTTGCTCTAACGTGTGTGTGTGCAGGAGGTGCGTGAGATGCGCAGGCATCACGGGAAGTGTGTGTGAAGCTCTAACAGCTGTTTGTGCAGGAGGTGCGTGAGACGCGCAGGCGTCACGGGAAGTGGAAGTAGTTCTAACAGCTGTGTGTGTGTGTGTGCAGGAGGTGCGTGAGACACGCAGGTGTCACGGGAAGTGTGTGTGTACTTCTAACAGTGTGTGTGTGCGCAGGAGCTGCATGTTTAGCTCCAACAGTGTGTGTGCAGGAGGTGTGTGAGACACGCAGGTGTCACGGGAAGTGTAGTTCTAACAGTGTGTGTGTATGCATGAGGTGCGTGAGACGCGCAGGCATCACGGGAAGTGTGTGTGAAGCTCTAACAGCTGTGTGTGTGTGTGTGTGTGTGTGTGTGTGCAGGAGGTGTGTGTGAAGCTCTAACAGCTGTGTGTGTGTGTGTGCATGAGGTGCGTGAGACGCGTAGGCGTCACGAGAAGCGTGTGGTGGAGTTGTGTGTGTAGTTCTAACAGTGTGTGTGTGCAGGAGGTGCGTGAGACGCGCCGGCGTCACGAGAAGCGTGTGGTGGAGGTGTGTGTGTAGCACTAACAGTGTGTGTGTGTGTGTGTGCAGGAGGTGCGTGAGACGCGCCGGCGCCACAAGAAGCGTGTGGTGGAGTTGTGTGTGTAGCTCTAACAGTGTGTGTGTGTGCAGGAGGTGCGTGAGACGCGCCGGCGCCACGAGAAGCGTGTGGTGGAGGTGGACTCGGGCATGCAGCAGGACTACGAGTACAAGCTGACGCAGGCGCTGCAGGATCTGCGCAGGCAACATGAGCAGCAGGTGCAGATCTACAAGGAGGAGCTGCAGAACACCTACATAGCCAAGGTCAGACACACCACATCACACACTCAGGGTTCCCACGGGGCCTTGAACTCCTTAAGTTTAAGAAATCTGAAAAAAAAATGTTTATTTTATATTTAAAATAAACACGCACAGATACAGGTCCTTGAAAGTCCTTGAATTTATTTTGTGCAAGGAAAAAATTCCACATATTATTCCCTCCGGTCCGCTAATGTGTTATTTCGTAACATGTAGAGCGATTGTATATTTTGCATCATGTATATGTATGTGACGAATGATAAAGAACCTTGACCCCAGTCAACTCCACAGCGTTTGTGAACGTAATTTGCTCTCTGACTGAGTCCTCTCTCTCTGCAGCTGGATAATGCCAAGGTGTCGTCGGACATGAACGATAAAGCGGTTCTCACGGCGCGCGAGGAGCTTCAGGAGGCCCATGTGCGCATCGAGGGCCTGAGCTATCAGCTCAACGCCCTGCAGAAACAGGTACAGAAACACTGGGGTCTTATATTATCTTGATGGATATAAAAATATAAATTATAATATTATATTATACGTAAGTCATTGCTCTTATTTTTATATTATTATAAAATAATATTATTTTATTATATTATTATTATTATTTTTATATAATTGTATTATTATTATATAAGATTTATATTTCTTGCATTTATATTTGTCTAATCTACATTTTATAACCTGTTTTTTAATATATTTTTAATTACAATGTTAATTATAATAATACTGACAACTATTATTTATATTGTTTAAAAAAAAAGTATACTATATAGTATTATATTGCTCACTAACCCTTGTTACTGTACTTGAATAAGTTTACTGTAAAAATACAGTAGTAACATTAAGTTTACCAGGACAAAATGTATATATTCATTTAAGAAATGTGTTGTTTTTTTTGTTTTTGTTTTGTAATACTGACATCCACCTTAAAGGATAATTCCGGTATTTAACACCTATATTGTATACCTATAGTCTATATTGTAGTTTGTTTTGGATGAACAAGAGTGGTGGACAACATTTTTTTGACAATGGTTCCTCTCTCGAGTTTTTTACTATAAAAGAATTGGCCATGGACCCATTTAACATTGGAGTCAATGGCCATGACCGAAAATGTCAGTAAAACAACCTTTAACATTAGTTTTCAAAACTGTGCAACTCACCGAGTGATTAGTGATGTTAGTTGATGTTCCAGAAACAAAAAGTGTTGCGAAATACAGTTTCTGTCGTGTTTTATTCGTCATTTTCGAGCACTCAGTCCTTCAACAGAATTCAATGGGATTTTACAAAATGACGAATAAAACACGACAGAAACTGAATTTCGCAACACTTTTTGTTTCTGGAACATCAACTAACATCACTAATCACTCGGTGAGTTTAACAGTTTTGTAAACGAACATTATTGGCTGTTTTAATGACATTTTCGGACGTGCCCATTGACTCCAATGTTAAATGGGTCCATGGCCAATTCTTTTATAGTCAAAAACTCGAGAGAGGAACCATTGTCAAAAAAAATGTTGGCCACCACTCTTGTTCATCCAAAACCAACTACAATATAGACTCAAGGTGTTAAATACCGGAATTATCCTTTAACGCAGGTGGTATTAAAAGTCATGTGATGAATCAAAGTTCATCACAAGTAGCTTTTCAGACAAACTGAGGTAAATGATAAATGCTAAGATAGTGTCATTGTGACACGCATGATAATAAAATAATGCAATAACATTCATTTAACAACATATGTATGTCACAACTGATAACAAAAAACTAATTTAGATTAGACATCATATAGACATTATATTCTGTGGGTGTCAAATTACTCCCAAATCTACGTTGCCGTATGTAGTTTGGCTGGTAGAATTTGACAAATTTTAAGTAGAAACGTTTGTTCTCTTTGGGTCCTTGTGTAGTATTAGGAAAAAACTTTTTGTTATTCAGCCTCAGAGATGTTATCCGTCATTCACAACGTGTTTTCTTCGTGTGTGTGTGTGTGTCCCCCCCCCCCCCCCCCCTACGCAGGCGTCCGCCGCCGAGGAGCGCATCCGCGAGCTGGAGGAGATGCTGTCCAGCGACAGGGACAAGTACCGGCGACAGCTGGACTCCAAGGAGCGCGAGATGGCCGAGATGAGGGGAGATGATGCAGCAGCAGCTCAACGAGTACCAGGAGCTGCTGGACGTCAAGCTGGCCCTGGACATGGAGATCAACGCCTATCGGAAACTGCTGGAGGGCGAGGAGGACAGGTGAGCGAACACACTTCAACAAAGTTTTAAGTTTGGCGAGTTGAGCAAGTTTTTTTAATTTTTCCATAGAAAGCAAGACTTGTCATTTTGCTTCTCAAGTAAATGCTTCTTCGTTTAAGAATTCTTAGATCTTTTTAACAGGGTTCGTACAAGATGCTTAAGGAGAACTCCGGGCAATTTTTAAGTTAATCTTGATCGTTATATCTTTGTGAGTTCTGTCTATAGAAAAAAAACCCCGAACCGGATTGGTGTTTGCAACACGGAGCTGCTACCGCTAATGCCCAGAGCTCCACTCAGCTAACGGCAGTTATGGGGCATATTCATAAAGAGTGTTTTTGTGCCTCTTAACAGACACAAAATGCAATTAAAATGTCTGTCCAACATGAACAGGGTCCTTACACGACAACAAGATGCGTTTAGCAACTTAGCCATTGTTTAAATTCACCTAAATAGTGTTTTAGACGGCTAGCTGTAGTCTCGCGCTGAACTCCCGGTGTAGCCGGAGAAAGGTATTGTTGACTGAAGAGTGTGAGGCTAGTTCTTCGTCTGTATACTCGGGTTCGAATAAATAAGGACGACCATCAAACTCAAAGCCTCTTCCATGTGTTCAAAATCTTCTATATTCTCCATAGTTACGTTACGAACCATTTCTTCTTCATTTGTGAGCAACTCCGATCATCACTCTTCATACACACGACGCTCCTCCACCGGCACACTTCTATTTACCTTTTCCGGCTACAACGGGACTTCAGCGCGAGACTAAAGCTAGCCGCTAGCCGTCATAGTATAAAGTTTCCAGTCATTGCATGTGCTGTTTTTATTGGTTTATTTTTATAGCTTTAAAGATCTTGTTTGATAAGTGAGATCTCTGATTGTAGTCCTTGAAAAGCAAAAAAATAAGTGTTTAAAGTCCTGGAATTTAATTTTACAGTGTCCAAACCCAGTGTTAATGGAAAACGAGACACAAATACTAGGCAAGAAGGCATTTTGAAACGCGACTGAGATGTGGTTGCTAGGCAGACTAGCCATCAGACAAGCTTGTGTCTGAAAACGCTGTCTAAGTAAGAAGCTCACTCGGTTTTGTGACTCATTTAGCTTGATAATGCACACAAACTGGCTGTTCTTGAGTATTTTGCACTGGTTTCTCGCTGCTGATGTCCTTCTGGCAGTTGATTATTATCGTCGCTCGTCCTGCGGCCCAGAACATGTTCAGGAACGCTCCACTTCACATTTTTGCGCTTCATACTTGGCATACTTGAGGGGCTGGAATGAGTAAGGTAGGTTGTAAAATGTCACGCCGGAATGATAATTGTTTCCCGCTAATGCGTGAACGATACGATGGAGCGAGTTATGAAGTAATACGTTGGAGAGCTCATTTAGCTCGAGGACGAGGAGACCAGAAGGCAGCTAGACCCTCTCGAAGAGTGAGAAGAGGCTCAGTTGAGATATTTGGAGGACAGATGATAGGAAGGAAAGGTAAGCGCAGTCGCATGAACACTGTTCTCATGGTGCGGTTGCCCCATTCATCGTTCTCATGGTCCGTTCGCACCGAGAACAATAACTATAATATAGTTTTAATAATTGTGTGAGGGTGAGAAACTCCACACTATGATATCACGGATGAATGATATTGTTGGAATCTCTTTCAAAAAAATGTTTCCGGCTGACTAATGATAAATACCATTGACGGCTAATCAGATTCCATCTAACTTTAAGAGCACCTTTTACAGTTCTACTAGAACAGGTTTTCCTGCTTGAATGTTGATTCTCCCCATATTCTCCATTGTTGCGGCTCCCCTCTACCCAGTCTGTCAGTAACCCTCTGTTTACTTCCTGTCTCTATGAAGCCCCTCCTTCTGAAAAGCACACTGTGCTCTGATTGGTCGACTGGAGCAGTGTGCTGTGATTGGTCGAGCGCTTCGAGTGTGTTTGGGAAATGTCCCGCCCCTTACCATAACCGCCTGTTTTAACACACTACTAACTAACTCAACCAGGCCCCGCCCCTTTATTCTGCATATGAATGATTATAATGAGGAATATTGTGACGTGTTCGTTCCCGGAAGAAACTCAAGACTACAATGGAGGTGTTTCAGGAGTTCAGAAACACTGATATAGAGGAGAACTGGAGCTTTCATTATCAAACGGCAACATTGCACACTAAACACAGATGAAGATGCGAAAGTGTGATATGTGCTCTTTAAAGTAGCATTTAATCAGGGTTCATATAAGGTGCTTGAATTTGACTTTATTGAAATTTAAGTTCTGGAAAACCCTTAAAAATAAAGCCAATATATATGAAATTAATGTTAAAGACAATATTTTCATGCAAAATTTAAGTCTGATAAAGATATAAAGACGTTTCACATGACTATGAGCGTGATATTACTCATAAATATCCAAGTATATGACAGTTTTACTGGTCAATTGATTTTTCTCCAAGAATATATAGTTTAAATAAGGAAATCAATATTTTTTGTCATAGTTTCCTTTCAATGGTTAATGTTGCCAGTGTCATTGCATCTGCTGCACTTTATTTGAACCATTTTGTATTAGTATATTTTCATTTATGTATTTACTACTGGTATATATAATAAAGATTTTTGATAAGTGAGATCTCTGATTATAGTCCTTGAATCCCAAAAAAGTAGTGCTTAAAGTCCTGAAGGTTAATTTTACAGTATCTGTCGGCAACAAAACGGCAGCTTCTGATAATAACCAGAATATCATCGTTGATGGTGTGAACGGGTCTCATGTTTTGTGTTCTCATACCCGTGTTTCTGTTGATTTGTGATGTGTAATCTGCCTGTGTCCCGTCTCCTCCAGGCTGAAGCTGTCGCCCAGCCCGTCCTCCCGGGTCACGGTGACCCGCACCTCCGCCAGCAGCACTTCTGCGTCTTCACGAAGCTCTCGTTCCAAGAGGAAGCGTGTGGAGCTGGAGGAGGAGTCCATCGCTGGCCCGAAGCTCCAGGTCAGCCAGGAGGCCGAAGCCACGGGGAGCGTCAGTGTCGAGGAGATCGACCTCGAGGGCAAATCCGTGACCCTCAGGAACAACTCCGACAAGGTACTCATCTAGTCATTGCACTTCACGTTTTAAAGGGGTCATCGGATGCCCATTTTACACAAGTGTGTGTGATTCTTTAGGGGTCTTCATGTAAAGTTTGTAACATAAAATTCCTGAATGGTTGTGTAAAACCTCCTCAAAAACAGCTCTGTCCACAGCGCCCCGTTTCGGTGCATGTCTCTTTAAATGATAATGAGGTAAAAAGTTAACTTAATTATAGAAAAAAAATGTTTATGAAAAATACACAAGTACTACTTGCAATTTTAAATGAAATGTATATTTCCCAAAACATGTTTTCCAAATCAAAGCCGTAAATCTTTCAGTAAGATTTTGTTAGTGTGCGGTACCAAACGCTTCCACTAGATTCTTTTCCCAATCTTTTTTAATGAGCTCGTTTTGAACCTGAACAATACGTGGGTTTTTTCATGAACATTTTAACCTTTTTGAATCTTGTGTTCACATAGCAAGTGCCAAAACCTTTTCCATTATGTACCATTCTAATGAAGTGGGGGGAAAAGAAGAAAGAAAAATGTAAAGTTTTGTCAAAAATAACTGATGGGCACCAAAAGGGTTAAATGTTTATTTGACACTTTCTCTATTTGCGTCGGTAGGTTTCAATTACCACCACTATTTCATTATTTTTTTTATTTTTTTAAGGCCGCTCTCTATACAGGGTTTCCGCTGAGTCATAAAATGTCATAAATTTAATAATAAGAATTTTAGGCCATAAAAAGTCATAAAAACGTCCGGATTTTCCGTACAAGGTCATAAATTACATTTAGCCACGTCTTAAATTCATATGCTCGTTCATTCATTGGTTCTACCATTGCATTCCCCCCCGAAAATGCGCTGGCGGCATTATGTTAAATGCGGCAAAAGCGGAACGAAAAAACTCATTTGAACCGCGCGCGCCACACGGACCATTTATCCGCTCGGCTCAAAGTCCAAACAGCAGCGCAGCGCGAGCTCACTAGAGCAGACGTGAGACTGATCGGTCTCGGTCACGAGATCCAGTGAAAAACGCTTGAATTCAGCGAGGAACACAAATGTCTCAGTGATTTAAACCGGTTTAAAGGCAGATGAGACCGCGCTGACGAACAGGAGAAACACTGTGCGCAACGATACAGTCAGAAACTTTTCCGGCGACACATTCCCATAATTTACCACGGATTTACTATAATGTTAGCCTATTAGTATTAACTGCACCATGTGGGATATACATATTGAATTGTATTATATTATTATTGTAGACAATGTATTAAAGGACTAATGGAATATAATTACAGTATTTAATAATATATTTAGGCTACTGTTTTTCATACATTTCATGAAGATATCAAAGTCAACACAAACCTGTTTCAAGACTTAACCTCCATTAGCACATGCAGAAACTAAGAAATTAGTTTTCCAATAAAGATATATATATTATAAATATTTATTTAAGGACCTAATGTCAAATGTTTGAATGTTCTACCTTAGATTTGTGAAATGTTCCCCTGTTTGGCAAGTGTTTGTCATGATATGTTCTGACAATAAAGAGTACCGGTAGTCTAAAACGACAATTAACGCTCTACAACTTTCACTTAGGAGCAAAAATATGCCTTTAAACTATCAGAAATAAAGATTTGACATTTATCGTGATAATTATCTATATCGACTAATATAAAAGTTATTTTTCGTAATTCGTGTAGGTCATAAATTTAAATCATAATGGTCATAAAAAGTCTTAAATTTGACTGACTAAACCCTGCAGAAACCCTGTCTATAAGTTTTGTTAAGAATAAAACTAAAGTTTGGTGTATTTAAGAGCTGCTGAAGTGGAGAACAAAACTTATCTATATTCTGAAGGTTTTTACTAAGGGGTTTGTTCATATATTATTAGCATGGTTTTATACAATCTTTATTTGCAATCTTTATTTTTTTTATTTATGGAGTGAATAAAAGACGAATCCAAAATCTCCTTTCACTGAAACGAGAAGTTTGAGTCTGGCTTTATGGATATATCAATACCTCATTTGCATATCTAAACAACATTTAAAAAAAACTTGTCATACAAAACATGTACTTTTTTCACATTCATTATTTATCGTGTTCACCTGTGGTCTCTTGCTTTAAAAACAAAAAACAAAAAAAATGTTTTAGAAACATCTCTAAAATTCGTAAAATGTCAAAAAAGGATCTGGAAATGATAATTCACGCTTTTATATCAACAAGACTCGACTACTGCAACTCTGTTTATACCTGTATTAATAAGTCTGCTCTGAACAAATTGCAAATTGTTCAGAATTCTGCTGCTAGACGTTTAACAGGTGCCCCTCGAAGGTCTCGTATCACTCCAGTCTTGTCGGCTCTCTATTGGCTCCCTGTAAACTTCAGGATTGATTTTAAAATTTTAGTGCTCACTTTCAGAGCCTTAAATGGTCAGGCCCCACAGCTCATCCTGGACCTTTTGAAGCCCTATTCCTCTGGCCGCACTTTTTGGTCCTCTGGCCAGAACCTGCTTGCAGTCCCTAAGACTCGTTATAAGACCCGAGGGGATCTGTCTTTACAGTCGGTTGCTCCCAGAATGTGGAACGCCCTGCCCTTGTCCATGCGTCTGGTAGACTCTGTTGTCTCTTTTAAAAAGGATCTGAAAACATGTTTGTTTATTAAGGCTTTTGTTTGATGGGTTTTCACTAGTGTCACTTTAATTTTACATATGTATATTATTGTTTGTTTTATCTATTCTCTTGTACAGCACTTTGTGATTTTATCTGTGAAAAGTGCTTTATAAATAAATTTTACTTACTTATCCCAAATTTAGGATCAATCTCTGGGAAGCTGGCGACTAAAGAGACAAATTGGCGATGAAGAGGAAATCACCTACAAATTCAGCCCTAAGTTTGTCCTGAAGGCCGGTCAGACTGTAACGGTAAGCCAATTGGACCGCATCTCATTTTTGCTCCAACTCAGGATGTTTTCTAGATGTTAATTGTGTTTCTGTGGAAAGGTGTGGAGCGCCAGCGCCGGCGTGTCCCATAGTCCTCCTTCAGACCTGCTGTGGAAGAGCCAGAGCTCCTGGGGAACCGGAGAGAACATCCTCACCTCATTGGTCAACTCAAGCGGAGAGGTACGGGGAGCACCAGTGTGGTTCGGCCTTTGCTCTTTTACTGTGTGAATGCGATAACGAAACTTAACTTTTACTTGCAGGAAGTGGCAAAGCGAACCGTCACGAAAAGCGTGCTGGAAATGGAGAACGGTGATGATGAGGAAGAAGACTTTGGAGATGAAGATCTTTTCCATCAGCAGGTAATCGTCAGAAACTATCAACAGAAACAAGTTTTTTTTAAACTTTAGGCGAAGTATTTAAAATAAAGTTTGCCTAGTATGTTGAGTACCATATGTGATAGGCTTATATAGTGAGAATATGGAGGGAAGAAAAAACACAATTTTATTCAGAGAATCAAACTGAGCAAAAACATGCAAGTTAGTGCTGATAAATATTTGACCAAACAGTAAGATGAAATTCTGATGCTTTTAATGTAAATCAATGAGAACAATACAGTGGATGCTTGCATGAAATGCATATACATATCTAGATCTACCAATAATATGTCTTGGTGAGATTTTAAATGCTTAGTTTGATCACAGCTGTTTGTGGTCTTGTAGTCAATCATTTTTAATCACCAAATTCCTTGAAAAAATTACTTAAAATATCTTGTGTAACTCGACACCCTTGTCTCATTTAGTATGCGTGGTTCTATGAATATGCAAATGAGCCCCGCCTCCACTCACGCACTCACTGGTTGACGATCACACGTTGATCTGATTGGTCAAGGTAGTGTGTGGCGTCAGAAACACCAGCGATTTCAAACCGTGTTTGAGACTGTCTTTGGTTCACTGCAGTTTTAAGCAGAAAATACTCAGCAATGCTGTCGACTTATGAACTTACACATGCTGTGTGTTAAAGCAGATTAATAACACCATATAGACACAAACAAGATTAAAAACTTGTTTTTTCAATTATATAATGCAATACAATAATGATAGAGAGATGAACACAAACCTTCCTTAAAAGCCTGATGATCATATTTGATGCTTATGATTTTTCTAAAAAATGATGAATGATAATCAAATAAAGCGAAGCTGCTTCAGTCCAACAACATCAAAGTTATTTACATTTAAATTATAAAGTATATATACATTTACTTGATAAAAATCTGATTTGACAGCATGAAGCACGTTTGTACAATTACACAAAGACTTGTACTTGACGAGTCTAAATCATCCATCAGTGTTTTTCAGCAAAGTTTTGATCATTTATAGGCCTTAGAAACTAGTTTCTAATATGATTCGGTATATTTAATATAATAACTCTTGCTGAATTTGCTCTTATTTCCAGGGCGACCCAAAGACCCGATCCAGAGAGTGTGCCGTCATGTGATGCAGCACCTTTAGTATTTTCCTTCCCACGATTCAGTCTTTTTTGTAGAGCCACTACTTTTTGTATTCTTCGATCATGAGTTCATAACCCCCCCCCTCCCCCCAATCCTTTATTTCTGCGGACCTCATTTATAAAGCCAGTCAATCGTTAGCAAAACACCACGGCTGATCATCGGGGAACGAGTGTTAGTGTGCGCCGGTGACTAAGGAATCTGCATGTTCATGTCTATGAATCATGTGTTCTCGTCACTTATGAATGGGGTTATTATTATTATTATTATGACGACGGTGAGCTCATGTTCTGTAGTGCACTATAGCCCGTAACTGACAGCTGTCAATCTTGTTTTTTGTTTTTTTTTTGCTTCGCCAACCAGACAAACAGGGTGGAAACCAAATCAAATTGCGTCTAAATGATTAATCCCACCATTTATCTTCATATATCTTATTGTTATGTGTTTTGATTCGTGCTTTACATAGTATTATGTATGTTTAAATCATTTTTCAAGCCCATAAACTAGGCGAAGTTCACGCGAGCGAATGTTATATAGTGGGCGCTGACAGAACGTGTTCAAAACATTTCTGCAGTTCATGTGAATGTAGTGTTGCATTGATCATGTGATCAGTGTTTTAAATTGACTTTTTTAATTTAAAAAACGCAGATTCACCAAAGAAATGACGACGAATGAAACCAATTTGACTTGGTCATATTTGCCTTGTTTCTCGCTTGCTTTGCTCACGTCTCGAGACACTCCAGATAAACTGAAACCCATGTGATAAAAATCTGCATCCACCCTGTCGGTTCTGTCGCGTTTTTAAAGTTTTATTGAACTTTCGTTTTAATTCAAATGTTTCTCGGACATTTATGCATGCAGCGAATATTTTTATATGAATCAACGAACGGATCCGAGTGTTAGGGTACATTTTGCGGACAGCCGTTTTTGATTTTTAGCTATAATCGTATATTTTTGATAGGTTTGCCCTCAGGATTTTTAAAACCCTAGTGCACAAGGAATCTTTACATGCATTTAAAATATTAGGATTACATGTCTTGTGAATATATTCAGTGCAGTGTGTAAAAAAAAAAAAAAAAGAATTGACTTGGGAAACATTTTTACGATTTCTTTCTTTTTAAGGTTGTTTTAATGGGGGTATCGTAATCTTCGTGTTTACTTTCTAGGGTTCTTCGAAAGGTTCTGTGAGAACGAATTGCCTCAAGTAGGACAGATTTGTGTCAAAATTAAGTGAAATTGAGCTCAAGTAAAGTTGTATTTGTGTACATTTGTTACTTGGCCTCTGAGCTAATAAAATCTTATCTTCTTGTTTAGTTTTTTACTTCATGTGCCGTGAATGGGAACTGTTTTCCCGCCAAACACTCCACATCTGTGAATTTATAATCTAGCTTCTGTTAGTTACAAACACTGTTTTCATAAGGAAAGTAATTTCCTTGTTCTTTTTCAGGTTTTATTAGGCAGGGCTGTGACTAATGTAGCGGATACAATGTGCTTTTTGGTGTGTATTTGATACGAAATTGTCAATCTGTCATTGTAACGATCTACTGTAGAGTAAAAAAAAAATAATAATGCTATTTGAACTGCCATCAAAGTACAGAAATGTGAGTAGAAATTGAGCCATAAATTGTGAACTATGAATCAGATTTGTTCCGGGGTAAAGATTCTTCATTGTACGAGGACTTTTGAAGGGCTATGAGAGGAAGGCGCATGCCAAAAGTGTCTCATTAATTGTGGTTTTGATTTCTTTTTTTGTATGCATTATCCAATAAATGTTTTACATATTACGTTGTGCCATTGTGGGTCTGTTCGTTAATACAAATCCTGGGTCTGCTTTAGAGAAGCACTGATAAATCGGCCAGTACGATGTCAATCAAAAGGGTGGAAAACGTGTGTCTGTGTGTGTGGAAAATATATATTGTGCGGAATTTAGAGCAAGTTAACGCGACAATAACGCTTTAAAAGTTAAAAATAGTGACGTTAATGCACTTTATTTGACCCTCTCAATCACCCGTAGTTCAAACCCAGGTTGCCAGATCTACAGTTTTCCCAACATTAAATGGTATTTATAGCGTCTCATGCCCAATAATCGCAAAGAGCTTGTGCTCTGTTACTACTAATATGAAACAAAGTCTCAGCTTTCACATTCTGTACATTTATATCACGAAATTCACACAATGCTTTTTTGAAGCTTTTAAATGTGACGTACCGATCGCTGTAGCTTCAGTTCAAGCGGTATAGCGCGAGATCGTCTTCCACTTTAATACTCAAGTTATATCTATAAAAACGTGTGAATTTCAGAAGGTATGTTGAAAGATCGAGTAAAACTTGCTGAAATCTGTATTATGCCTCATGTAATCGGTCAATCGGTGTTTCAACCGCGAAAAGACGTCAATAAAACGGCTTGAGAACAATTATCACTTGTTTATTTACCTCAGGAAAGTTATCCAGTGTTCACAGCTCGTATGTTCGCTAAAAAAAAAAAACCCGAGAAGAGCTTATTTACTGGTAATTATGCATGTATGAATAAATTTGCCATGAAGTGTTAATGAAAATTACCTCATCTGCAAATGAGTTCCATACAAACATTTCAGCTTTAATTTGAGTGTAAATATTATACCTGGAGATAAATCAGTTGAATACAGCCGTGTTGTTCATTTTAACCTCTAAATGTAGTGTACCGAGGTCCCCTGAATAGTTTTCAGCATTATTTAGAAGAGATTTTTTTTTATATAAATTGGCCGATAGGCTATTCTGAATAATCGGCATCGGATGAGAAAGTTAGTATCGGTGCATCTCTAGTCTGCCAAATTTGCTCTAAAGTAAAAAGTTATTTTCACAGGTTTTTGAAGTTGGACTCTGTAGGTTAATGAAATGAAACGGGACTTAATGTCGTGCCAAAGATGGCTCATTACCCGTGGTAAAATCAACAACCTCGGGTCACTCGTCTGGTTTGTACTTTCATAAAATGGCAGTAACACCAGGAACGTTTTCAAATCAGTATTGTGAGATAATGTGTGTAAAAACATGTCTGGCTGATATGTGACACGATCTACAGGATACCTGTGACGTTCAACCTAAGCCTGATGCATGAATTATTCAGCTGTGTATACATATCAAAGAATCAGATGTTGCAGATATGAATAATTCAACACATTTTCATGTTTCGTTTGAAATACAGATGCACCGAAAGCAACTTGAATGCTGGTGTAAGTAAACTAAGGCATTGCAATAGTGTACCTCAAACAGCGTTGCATACTTCAGAGTATCGATCACTTATCCAGCACTGATATATTGTGTATGCATGTCTTTTGAACTCGCAACCCATTTCTTAGGAAATTATATTCCTCTGAAAACACTTTCAAAGATATTTTGAACACTGAATCAATTCTAAAGCAAACGTGTACAGTAAAAAATGTTGGGTTATTTTTTATTTAACCCAACCGTTGGGTTACACATATTGGATCCATGTTGTTTTCCAAACATGTTGGGTCCAAAAATTTCTTTGATATTTCTAGTAATAACCCGGCTGTTGGGTTACATATGCAGTATGTACACTTGTGTATTTTGAATTTACAATTATGTATCTTATTTACATTAAATTCTAGACACTCCAATATTTCAATTCTAATTTTAAAATATATTTGTTGAGGCATATTTTTAATAGTTTTATACAAACAAACAATCTGTATTTGAAAACAAAGTCTATTTTATTTATTCAAATAATGTCATAAATAAAAATAAATGGTCAACCTAACTGCTGGGTTACTCTTAACCAAACTGGCTTTTAACCCAATGCATTGGGTTAAAATAACCCACAGTTAGGAAGGTGCTCCGCATAGCTGGGTTACTCGTTGGGTTATTTTTAACCCAACATTATTAAATAGCTCCTTTTTCCCAGTATTTCACCTTGTTAGGAAGCTGGCATTTAAACCAAACCCATTTCACCACTAGAGCGCGCCGCGACCCTAAAGTACAGCGTTCATTACAGTTTGATCTCTATTGATGATTTATTTTTCCTCGTTCTGTTGACCTCTATATATTTGGGGCTGTTTTCTGCAACGCCTCTGAAAACTGTAATATTATGTTTTTCGCACATCCAGCGATAGAAAGGATGGATCAACGGCTGGTTTTGGCTGTTCCTGAGGAAAGGGTTTCGGCGTGTGTGTGTGTTTGTTCCAGACCGCCCACACACACTCTCCTCAATCTCTGCTCTTCCCACTGTCTCTCAGTCATTAGTGCGCCTCTGCCTGCAGTAGAAACCCCATCGTCTAGTCCCTCTTTCTCTCGCTCGCTTTCATTCTCTCTTTCTTCCACCCACCCCATCACACAAGCGCTGGCCGTCTCCCACACACCCACGGCTGCAACACCCACACTGAGCGCTGATAGCCGGAGTGTGTGAAGTGCTCTGCACTGGGCGACTCTGGCTCATATAAGTAAACAAATCATCGGAGGAGCGTGTGCTGTTCAACACGAAGATCAATGTTATACACGAACAACATGTACTAACAAATCCTTCCTATCAGCGTTTAGTATCGTCGTTGTACTGCGCTAACGTGTCTGATTGCCATAGTATTATTGTAGTATTCAACATCATCATTTGTACCATGATATTGCTAAAAATGCATCTCTTAATCTCTCAAAAATGGCCAATTATTATACTTTTTTCTTCTTCATTGAAATGAATGTACTTTATTTTAATTCGATAATGTTTTTTATTTCATATTTTTGTATGTTTAGAGGATTTTATGGTACTAAATTATATGTATGCTGTAGTCATAGTCCATTTATTCACTTTTTGAGCATATCGGTAGGCCTCAAAATGAAATTTCCAACTTGAACTCGTAAATCTTGAATGAATGCTTTGGATCACAGACTGAAGTTTGGTCTCTTTTTAAAGGCTGAAGTGAAAAAGTTAACAAAAATGAACTTTATAGCATTTTTAGTTTATTGTTATGAAAAATGCTCACACTATTTTTGATTTTTTTTATGAAATATATATTTTGCCAAACATGTTTTACTCTAAAACTGCAAGAAAATCAAAGCCATAAATCTAAACAAGTTTAAATTTGAGGTTGATATCTACGATTTTGTTTAGGCGCAGTACCAAACGCTTCCACTAGATGAAATTAATTTGACCGCGAGGAGTACAAGTGTGACTATTCAAATCATGTCCATTATTATTTATTTATTTTTCACACAGCAAGTGCTAAATTAAGCTTTTATTCAAAGCATGTGCTGAATGAAAACTTGAGCGTCTGACCATAGAAATACATAATAAAGGCTAGATGTCTTACGGCGGAGTCTCTAAAGTCATCACCGGCGGCCATCTTGTCACAGGCCAGCTTTCTGGCGGGCTCTGTGGTTCCTGATGTACGGTGATGATCTGCACGAACACAAATACTCTTATCTCGCTGAAATCTTGACGGATTTACAAACTGGTTTCTTACAAACGTTATTAATGTGGCTATAATTCTGGATGCTTGAACATGTTGAAATATGAATAATTATAATATTATATAAGTATGCAGTGTCATAACTACATCTCTGACGTTTATAACAAACCAACCCGTTTGAAAATCGGTGATGTAGCAAGTTATGGTTATTTAAAAAGTAGGCTACATGCACCATTAAAACACAATGTTATGAGTGAGCGCGCTGACTGTGACAAGATGGCCGCCGTGTGCGGACGTCGACCTCCATTGGCCAGCAGCGCGGACGAGACATCTAGCCTTTATTATATATATATATATATATATATATATATATATATATATATATGGTCTTAAATGGTTGCACCACTGACTAACTCAAACGCCTCTGATTGGCCATTTCGTTCACCCACTCAACAGACTTGCATGTGATTGGCTGCAAAAGCACACCGTAAATCGAAACATCTGATGCTCTTCAGAGTGATTACACTAAATGAAGTTTTATGTAACAAAGTTCGGGAGGAGCATGTTCAGGTAATCATCCAATCAGCATGAGAAGGAGCCAGTATAAATAAAGCCTTTCCTTACCTCCTGTCTCATGACTAATTTCTCAGCATCCCACCTCCACCCCTTCACCCCACATTCGGCTGGGTCCGTTCATAGATACCTATGATCTGTAAAGTTATGGGGGGAGTACTCTGGGGTCGGGCCGAATTCTGAGCTCGGAGCCCTCCCCCCGGACAGCAAGCCAAATACGCATTATAATATTACATCAGATTTCATTAACATGTAAACTCGTGAATATGCGTTTGAAAGCATTGAGTCTGTTGTCAAAAACGGGAGTGAAAAGCAGAACATTTAACATCATCATGATTCACACAATACTCCCTAATTTTATATAATCAGAAAAGATATACGGATAATCTCGCTAATTTTCGATGCGTCACCCAGCCCTGGTGGATTATGGTGTTATAAAGAGTTAATCCACTGCGCTTGTGTTTGTTTTGAGTGCACATCCAATGTCCAATCACCTGTTAATGGCGTCTGAAGCGAAAGAGCATCACAGGCTTGTTGACTGTCCTGCCTCAAATTGCATTGAATGTCCAGCCGAACGCTATTGTGTTGTCACATTTCTATGTCCAGTTTGAACGCCCACAAACCAACTGATGGCACCCCCGTTGCGCGTGAGAATGGGGCATCTTTCACCTGCTGTTTACCAACACAACAACACAGCAATACACCTCTTTACAATCCCACATTATTCTGCCCTCTTCCATCTCACCCGGTGCTCTCTAACCTCCAGCGTCGGTGACAACACTTAATTACGTATCTGCTCAATAAAGCTCATTTTGCATATTTTTTTATGTGCATTTGGCTTTCGAATATCCTGAGAAGAGCATTTTCGCTGCAAAATGGCTCAACAGATTGCATTCTGGTCCAATTTCAGGCATCTTTTAAAGGCTCAATATAAAAAAAAATAAGACCAATTTCTTCCAAATCTGAATATAAACTTCAACTGATAATCGCGTAAAAGGCCTGGGACTTAATCTAAGGCTACATGAATAAAATGCATTGGTTATTCAACCGTTGTGCACACTATCCAGTCTCAAGACCATTTTAAAATTCAGTGTGGCTGCACGGTGCTATAAATAACCGGGCTCGGGAGCACGGGGCGAATCGTGCCGTTGTCACCGCGGACAGGTCTCCTGTTGAGGAAGTTTGCTGTTGACACACTACACAACAGCATGCGACCCTTTTTCTTCCACAATCACAGCATGTCCTTGGATCTTCCTGCTGTGGTAAGACCTCTTAAACGAATCCCTACGACCTAGATTCACATTTCCTTCATGTCCCTTGTATTCTCGAGCGCGCACTTGACCGCGATTCGCTCCGTCGCGCATAAAGCCGTCGCGTCCTCATAACGACAAGTCTTCACCTTGCAGGAGTCTCAAGTCTTTCAACCTCTAGATGTAAAAACCCAGAGATTAAATCTGAATGACAGTCAAATTTATAGAAGTTAATGATGAAGTAAACGAACCAGGGAGCGTACAAGTAGCCTACTTGAATTTGACTTTTAGAAATGTAAGTCCTTGAAAACCCCTGAAAATTGACATATTTATGAAGAGGTACTTGAAAAAAGCTTGAATTATTGAAAGACAATATATGGGAAATGTATCGCTTTTCACGCCAAAATTAACACTGCAGCCTGTGTTTGAAAGCGATATCTTTGTAAAAAAAAAATAAGACCAATTTCTTCCAGATCTGAATATAAACCTAAACTGATAATCACGCAAAAGAGGCCTGGGACTTAATCTAAGGGTACATGAATAAAAATGCATTGGTTATTCATTGGATATGCATTGGTTAAAGTTTCCACAGTCATTGTCACAGTCAACACATGGTTGCTCTTACAATTTTTGGTTTATTGGTTTATTTTTTATTAAAATACTTCAAAGATAATAAAGAAATTGTTTTGATAGTGAGATCTCTCATTAGTCCTTTAGCCAAAAAAGTAGTGCTTGAAAAGTCCTGGAATTTCATTCAGTTTCTGTACAAACCCGGACTAACTCTGATTTGGGTTTAAACAGGTTTTGCTGGTGCATTGACGCAAACACTTGCATGTAGTTTGGTTGTATTTTTATAAAAAATATATTTTAGAAGTCTCTTGCTTACCTTCATTTGCTTGAGGACCCGGAGGCTGTCAATATGAAGGCCTGGTCTGAAAATAATGCATAAATAATGTGTTTTCCTCCTATTTTCTCTTGGTTGGACCCAGCAAACGCATTCACTGATGCAGAAACACAGCAGTTGATTGATAGTGTTAAGAGGAAATGGCTTATTCATAGTCTCTGCGCATTAACTTATGGACATTTTTGTCTTTTTCAGTGTTTTTTTTTTTTTATCAATAATTTTACCTGTGTTAATGCCAACTGCGTACATTTTGGCACAGGTGTGTATTTTTATTGGAATTTTACTATTTCACCCCCATTTCCGTCAATAAATAAATTTTGCACTGGGAACACAAAATAGTTCCACTCGGGACAAAAATGTCCCCATTGAAACCCATTAAAACTGCAATTTTTAATCCCTGGGCCGTTTAACTATAAAATTATGCAATCTTTGTTAATAGGCTTTCAGTTTGTTGGCAAGTCTTCAAAATTCAAATTTGTACAATTTTTTTTACAAGATGGAGTCATTTTCTTAGGTTTGACCTATAAAGCAAATACTCGCTTTATTGCTGTTTTGGATAAATTGGATAAATTATCGTTGCATAATTGTGTGTGTGTGTGTTGGTATGGATGTCAGAGTGTGTTTTGTGTGCGCTTTTAATATTTGACAGAGGAAAAACTCTACTGCAAATCTCCAATCCAACCATTGTGTGTCCCAGTGAGTTTTGCTGCATCTAATAGGGAAACGTTGTACTTTTCCGAACAAACTCTCACTCAAAGCTCATTTTCTGAGATATATAAACCTCAAAATTGGAACACGACTTATGGATTTATGGCTTGATTTTTTAGCAGTTCAGCATGTTTCATAAAATATTGTTCATAAATCTTTTTCATAAGCTTAAACCTCTATAATGTTTTTTTATTTATTTCACTTTTTACACTTTTTTTTTTTTAAAGTACGTCTTTAAAATGAGACCAAACTTAACTCTGTGCAATTTTTTATGACAGTTTTTTGACATGGACATCATTTATACCTGTTTTTAATTGACACACAGGGGTTTAGCGGGTTATGAAAGAGTATTTTAACAAAAAAAATTGCATCAGCTTTAAGCTTGAGAGATGACAATAGATTCAATGGTGGGAAAAATGAAAGGAAACTTAATGATGTGATTTGATCAAAGGTTATACTTCACCTCAAAGGACTGACACACACTGATCTACAATATTACTGGTAATGAAACCAGAGCTGAAATATTCTTATCTTTTAACAGACAGTTAAATTAACCTGACACTTGCAACTAATAGAGAACAAAAGAGTCTCAGATGAAGCTAACTGTCCATCTGCCTGAAGAAAAGCGGTTTTATCTGATGTATTTGTTACAGCAGAGTGTGTGTGGGAGGGTGTGTTGGATGTGTAGACAATCTGGTGCCTGAACAAATGACCATCATTCATAAACATAAATAAAAGTATAAATAATCTCTTAACATTTGTAAGTACGCAGTCATTAGTAATATATTTAGTAGACTTTATCCAATATCCACAGCTTACTAATGATAGTGACAATCCAGTGGGGAAAAACTAATTAGTGTCATTTAATATGTTTTATGTTAGCTTATATTCAAATACAGTGTCAAGTAGCGGTGTTACAATATGTATCATGGATAGTGTTGATATGTATTGTGTAAAAATTACTGTGTGAGTTTTCAGAGTTTAGTGTCAGTACTACATTAATCTACTATATATAATGTTGAATATAATGTATAATAATGCACTGGGGGAATATTTGTGGGTCCTGATAATGCCAAATGTCTGATGTTACCAGTAAAAATGGCCTACATTATTTTAAATATATTAAGTCAGTGAATACAGTCATATTCGTCTAATATAATTCACTATTTTCAGCTTCAGAATCATGAATATTGTTCTGGTGTCTCGATTGTCCTGTGCTTTGGGTTTCCAGCACCAAATCCAAGCCTATTGTACCACTAACCTTTTAATGTCTTGGAGTATCGTGACATGAGGGTTTCGTTACACTCCTAATGTCAAAGACATGTTGTGTAAGGGTTAATGTCAAAGCTGGTGCGATCCATGGCTTCAGAAAGCTGGTCTGGAGTTTAGCTGTTAAACACGCCTCTCTCAATGGGGAACGTGGCCACACATTGTCAACAACCACACTTCTCAGATGGGATTTACAGGGGATCAAACTGAAATTGTGGACTTGCAGAAATCAATTGCCCACTATGAATCTAATCAGGGTTGCATTTTGCCACAGAAAAGACTGCAAACGCTGCGTGACTGAAGAAAATCAAGCTGGCACCAAACTAACACTCATGTCTGCTCCAGACCTCCAATGCAAGATCGAATCCATCAAAACATCTTAATCTTGAGCAAACGCAATGCGTAATGTCGTGGTATGAACACAATGCGTAGCACATTAAGCACAGCACGTCCCCCCTGTGGGGTTTGTTGCGCGTGTGTGATTTTAAATTGGCACAAACTGTGTCCTTTACTGCCCTATCATGCCTGTGAGTTTATCTTTCCTCGGTGTGTTAGCCTTAATGACTGTCGTGGCGCCCGCTGTGCCGGAAGGTGAACAATAGGGTGAGCGCCTGTGACATTCACCGCAAAGGTCTCGCAGAATCTGGGTCGTAATCCCGGAGCCGCAGGTGCTGCCGGTAATGAGCTGTTCAAATCTCGGGGATTGCGGAAGGCTAGGAACGAAGAGTTTTCATATTAGTAATCTGAGAAAGGAGATCTAGATCTATGTGTCCCCAAAGCCTCATCAACTAAATAACATGTTTTCTGCGTATAGACGACACCATTGTCAAAATGATGATCCGTTCACACGGATCCGCGAAACGGGCTAAAAACGCTGTATTCTGCTGCCAGGCCACTAGATGGCGATGAAACGCGTAATACGCATGTGCATGTTCAGAGAGTCACGTTTTTGTTGTTTACACTGAGACTGTTTTTCCAAAAATTGCACTTTGAAACCCGTTTTCAAAAGTTTGCGTTTTCAGGCTCCCAAAACGCCGTCGTCGTGTAAACGAATGGCCAAAACTCATAAAAAGTTTTACGTATTTAGTTGAAAACGGTGTCGTTTAAACAGCTCCTAAGGCCCTGTTTACACGAGAACACTCGCGGGTGAGAACTTAAAAATATTTGATCAGATGTGCCTTTCGTTTAGACGGCGACAGCGTTTTTGGGGCTTAAAAACACAAAAAAAGTGAAACCACTCGCGTTCCCGTCTAAAGGGTAAAAACGCAAAAGTCTGCTAGACAGTGAAGGAACCGATCTGCTCTCGTCGCGTACGTGTTTACGCCACAGGCATGCGCCAGTACAGGAAAATAACAAAACATTATCAAACTAAAATATAACATTAGTTTCATTGACAAAAAAAAATAATCTGTCATTTTTGAGCGACACGCGAAGAGCACCGAGGGTTAAAGCAGCAGCTTTACCGCATTAAACATTAAAAACTGTGTCAGCGTCTCTTTCACTTTCAGTGCTTCACATCGCCACCTAGCCGCCTGGAGTGCACACTACATCCAATTTCACACACTTTTGCGTCACCATATGCACACAGATTTCCCCCCCATAACGCTCGTCTAAACGCAGAATAAAAAGTGATAACGCAACGCCACTTTTGCGTTTTCTCTTCAGATCGTTTCCGTTTAAACATAGCCTATATAAGTATATCCAAACCAGAAACCAGAACCACTAAACCAGAAACTTTCATGTTAAACCATGCTGGTAGTCAAGATTTGCTCAATCAACATAGACCTGGGGTGTGTTTCTCGTACAGCGCCGTAACTCGCTACTTCACTATCATAGCACGATGCATCGCTGAAGAAATCAGTTCGTTCCAACGAACATTCGCAAACAGCATCGCAGAGTTGTGTGTGTGTGTGTGTGTGTGTGTGTGTGTGTGTGTGTGTGTGTGTGTGTGTGTGTGTGAGCGACAGATCTCCACCTGTGGTTAGAAGCAGTTTATTTCTAGTTGACATGTGGACTCAATAAATCCTGATCTTCAGCCAAATAAGCATTCAGTGCAATCTATATCTTTTATTTAGAATACATGCAAATGTCATTTACATCTTTTAGTTTGTCAAGAGATTTAAAGTGTAGTTTTTGAAGAGTGAGCATGTGTGAACGAACGAGCTCTAGTGTAAGAACGAGCCGATGATTGAATCCGGAAATAAAGCAACATAACTGAGAAAAATTAGAAATATTCCTCAGATGCATGTCCGTAATTTATAGCAAAACATCTAGCATTAACTCGATCTCATACAGATTCATTAACAGTACACTGTAAAAAATTATCATGATTTTAACAGTAAAAAATTAAAAATGCTACAGTGAAAAACTGTTAATTGGTTAACAGAAAGTTTCCTTACTATATACGGTAAATAACTGTGATCGATCTAATGGTGCATTTAATGTAATTTTACTGTAAAATACCGTTAAATTTACAGTTTTTGAAAGGGAAAAAGAACAACTCGTATAATTTACAGAGAAAAACTGTAAATTGACATTCCCACAATTCCCCATTTGATGTATTTTTGTTGAAATAACTTTTTCTTCATAGTTTTCTTAAATTTTTTCTAATCAGTTATGTACGTTAAGGTTTTATGTTACATCTAATGTTGTTAAATTAATGTTTATTGCATTTTTAATGTCATGTGTGTTACCATGATGGTGTTTAATGTGTGTGTGAATGACACTGTGCAGCTTCTATATATTAGTATTATCTTTCTCGTGGAAGAGTCGCTTGTGATGAGCTTTGATTGATCATGTGACTCTCATCTCTGCTGTGATTGGTGGTTGTCTGTGTATTATAATGGAACTAAACAGATATTAATACTTCAATAGGTCAGTAAATTAACATCATATCAGATAATGAAATACGGTTTATTACTGTAAATTTTAAGTTAAGTCTGTAAAACCTAAAATGTTGCATTGCTACCAAATACGGTACATTTCTGGCAACCACAGCTGGCGGTATTTTACCGTAAATTTAACCGAATCTTTTTTTTTTCAGTGTAGTTATTACTCCAGCACCTGTGTGACATCATTAACCAACGCGGTTGAGCGACCAATTTGCGACATTACAGTTTCAGGAACGATTTCTAAAGCGATGCATCTATAGTAAAGTAACGAGTTACGGCGCTTGTACGGGAAACACACTCCAGGATATTGGGAAAAACATCAACCATGTTGATCACCTGCAAATTTAGCTTTGTAGTAATCCCGATGACATTGATTGGCTTGCTCAGGTGTGTTTGATTAGGGCTGGAGTTAAACTCTACAGGCCCGGCGGGACAGAAGTTTCCCACATCTGGCCTCGACCAAACCAGCATAAACCAGCCTGGACCAGAAAGGAAATTCACGGTCATGCTGGTTTAAGCTGGCCTCTTGGCCTTCCCTAGAGTACATGACCTTCTTAGACTGTTAATCACAAAGAGAGTGATGATATAAGCTCCCAATCAAACGTGTCCCCAACACTGCATTGTAATGTTAAACCCTTAAGCTAAGTTCTTGCTAACAGCTTGAGTCAGACTTTCGCAATTCAGTGTAACATCTTCAAAGGAATTTGTCCAGAGATGTATTTCCGTGTGCATCAGCGTAAACTCAGGACAGCCTGACATCCACACATTGATGTGGGAGTTCATCATCCATAAGCAATGGGATGCTCAGAGCGGAGGTTCCCGCTGATCTGATGCTACGACCTGTTCCCGGCGGTTTCCTTTGATAGTTTTTGTGCATATGCACAATGCCTGATAATCTAAAACGCTCCCCAACCGTCATGTCGATTTTCTGCTTATATTTACTGCACAACTACGCAAGCAGTCTTTTCTTAAAGTGTCAAGTAGAAAATATCCAGAAGTCACTTCAAACGCTGCTCTCTAAATGCTGGAACCGTGTAAATAACCCCGTCTTGTTCACTTTACATTAGACGCCGTACATCGCGACGGCATCACCTGGTGAAGAGATTTTAGATGTTCAAACTCAAGGATCTGATGAGGATGCTTGTCATTGGGGTTTAATTAACTTGAGCTCCACACAGCACTGATAAATGAAGTGCTCTCAAAGCCATCTGGAAAAAAAACGCCATTTACTAATTCTCTGAAGCAAAAAGCAGAGCCGCAGAAGCGGAGCCACTCTCTCTCCGGGGACACGGCCTGGTTTGCAGAGGTGTGTGTGAAAATCGACATCTTTGTTTTAATAAAAAAATATAAAAAAAGTTTGACCTTTCTAACATGATGACGTTATGCGTGGCGCGTCGCAGACCAGCACAAGATCAACAATTGGTCAACAAAAATATATATATATTTTATTTTTTTGAAAATGCCCGCTGGTTTCGCTAGATAAGACCCTTATTTCTCGACTGGGATCGGGTCGAGACTTTGAAGCTGCATTGAGACGTACATTTGAAGCTTCTCTGAACATTGGGATAGATGAACACTGGGATAGATGAACACTGGGATAGATGAACATTGGGATAGATGAACACTGGGATAGATGAACATTGGGATAGATGAACATTGGGATAGATGAACATTGGGATAGATGAACACTGGGATAGATGAACACTGGGATAGATGAACACTGGGATAGATGAACATTGGGATAGATGAACATTGGGATAGATGAACATTGGGATAGATGAACACTGGGATAGATGAACACTGGGATAGATGAACACTGGGATAGATGAATATTGGGATAGATGAACACTGGGATAGATGAACATTGGGATAGATGAACACTGGGATAGATGAACATTGGGATAGATGAACACTGGGATAGATGAACATTGGGATAGATGAACATTGGGATAGATGAACATTGGGATAGATGAACACTGGGATAGGTGAACATTGGGAGAGATGAACACTGGGATAGATTAACCCTGGGATAGATGAACATTGGGAGAGATGAACATTGGGATAGATGAACACTGGGATAGATGAACACTGGGATAGATGAACACTGGGATAGATGAACATTGGGAGAGATGAACATTGGGAGAGATGAACACTGGGATAGATGAACACTGGGATAGATGAACACTGGGATAGATGAACACTGGGATAGATGAACACTGGGAGAGATGAACATTGGGAGAGATGAACACTGGGATAGATGAACATTGGGATAGATGAACACTGGGATAGATGAACATTGGGAGAGATGAACATTGGGATAGATGAACATTGGGATAGATGAACATTGGGATAGATGAACATTGGGATAGATGAACACTGGGATAGATGAACACTGGGATAGATGAACATTGGGATAGATGAACACTGGGATAGATGAACACTGGGATAGATGAACATTGGGATAGATGAACACTGGGATAGATGAACACTGGGATAGATGAACATTGGGATAGATGAACACTGGGATAGATGAACACTGGGATAGATGAACATTGGGATAGATGAACACTGGGATAGATGAACACTGGGATAGATTAACACTGGGATAGATGAACACTGGGATAGATGAACATTGGGAGAGATGAACACTGGGATAGATGAACATTGGGATAGATGAACACTGGGATAGATGAACATTGGGATAGATGAACACTGGGATAGATGAACACTGGGATAGATGAACATTGGGAGAGATGAACACTGGGATAGATGAACATTGGGATAGATGAACACTGGGATAGATGAACACTGGGATAGATGAACATTGGGAGAGATGAACGGATAGATGAACATTGGGATAGATGAACATTGGGATAGATGAACACTGGGATAGATGAACACTGGGATAGATGAACATTGGGATAGATGAACACTGGGATAGATGAACACTGGGATAGATTAACACTGGGATAGATGAACACTGGGATAGATGAACATTGGGAGAGATTGAACACTGGGATAGATGAACATTGGGATAGATGAACACTGGGATAGATGAACATTGGGATAGATGAACATTGGGATAGATGAACATTGGGATAGATGAACACTGGGATAGATGAACACTGGGATAGATGAACATTGGGATAGATGAACACTGGGATAGATTAACATTGGGAGAGATGAACACTGGGATAGATTAACATTGGGAGAGATGTACACTGGGATAGATTAACATTGGGATAGATGAACACTGGGATAGATGAACACTGGGATAGATGAACACTGGGATAGATGAACACTGGGATAGATGAACACTGGGATAGATGAACATTGGGAGGGAAGAACATTGGGATAGATGAACATTGGATAGATGAACACTGGGATAGATGAACATTGGGATAGATGAACATTGGGATAGATGAACACTGGGATAGATGAACACTGGGATAGATGAACACTGGGATAGATTAACATTGGGATAGATGAACACTGGGATAGATGAACACTGGGATAGATGAACACTGGGATAGATGAACACTGGGATAGATGAACATTGGGATAGATGAACACTGGGATAGATGAACACTGGGATAGATGAACATTGGGAGAGATGAACATTGGGAGAGATGAACATTGGGAGAGATGAACATTGGGATAGATGAACACTGGGATAGATGAACATTGGGAGAGATGAACATTGGGAGAGATGAACATTGGGATAGATGAACACTGGGATAGATGAACACTGGGATAGATGAACACTGGGATAGATGAACACTGGGATAGATGAACATTGGGATAGATGAACACTGGGATAGATGAACATTGGGATAGATGAACATTGGGATAGATGAACATTGGGATAGATGAACACTGGGATAGATGAACACTGGGATAGATGAACACTGGGATAGATGAACATTGGGATAGATGAACATTGGGATAGATGAACATTGGGATAGATGAACACTGGGATAGATGAACACTGGGATAGATGAACACTGGGATAGATGAATATTGGGATAGATGAACACTGGGATAGATGAACATTGGGATAGATGAACACTGGGATAGATGAACATTGGGATAGATGAACACTGGGATAGATGAACATTGGGATAGATGAACATTGGGATAGATGAACATTGGGATAGGTGAACATTGGGAGAGATGAACACTGGGATAGATTAACCCTGGGATAGATTAACCCTGGGATAGATGAACATTGGGAGAGATGAACATTGGGATAGATGAACACTGGGATAGATGAACACTGGGATAGATGAACACTGGGATAGATGAACATTGGGAGAGATGAACACTGGGATAGATGAACACTGGGATAGATGAACACTGGGATAGATGAACACTGGGATAGATGAACACTGGGATAGATGAACATTGGGATAGATGAACACTGGGATAGATGAACACTGGGATAGATGAACATTGGGAGAGATGAACATTGGGAGAGATGAACATTGGGAGAGATGAACATTGGGATAGATGAACACTGGGATAGATGAACATTGGGAGAGATGAACATTGGGAGAGATGAACATTGGGATAGATGAACACTGGGATAGATGAACACTGGGATAGATGAACACTGGGATAGATTAACACTGGGATAGATGAACACTGGGATAGATGAACACTGGGATAGATGAACATTGGGATAGATGAAAATTGGATAGATGAACACTGGGATAGATGAACACTGGGATAGATGAACACTGGGATAGATTAACACTGGGATAGATGAACATTGGGATAGATGAACACTGGGATAGATGAACACTGGGATAGATTAACATTGGGATAGATGAACATTGGGATAGATGAACATTGGGATAGATGAACACTGGGATAGATGAACACTGGGATAGATGAACATTGGGAGAGATGAACACTGGGATAGATGAACATTGGGATAGATGAACACTGGGATAGATGAACACTGGGATAGATGAACATTGGGATAGATGAACATTGGGATAGATGAACACTGGGATAGATGAACATTGGGAGAGATGAACATTGGGATAGATGAACATTGGGATAGATGAACACTGGGAGAGATGAACATTGGGATAGATGAACATTGGGATAGATGAACATTGGGAGAGATGAACATTGGGAGAGATGAACATTGGGATAGATGAACATTGGGAGAGATGAACATTGGGATAGATGAACACTGGGATAGATGAACACTGGGATAGATGAACACTGGGATAGATGAACACTGGGATAGATGAACACTGGGATAGATGAACACTGGGATAGATGAACATTGGGAGAGATGAACATTGGGATAGATGAACATTGGGATAGATGAACACTGGGATAGATGAACATTGGGAGAGATGAACATTGGGATAAATGAACACTGGGATAGATGAACACTGGGATAGATGAACACTGGGATAGATGAACACTAGGAGAGATGAACACTGGATAGATGAACATTGGGATAGATGAACACTGGGATAGATGAACATTGGGATAGATGAACACTGGGATAGATGAACACTGGGATAGATGAACACTGGGATAGATGAACATTGGGAGAGATGAACATTGGGATAGATGAACATTGGGATAGATGAACACTGGGATAGATGAACATTGGGAGAGATTAACACTGGGATAGATTAACCCTGGGATAGATGAACATTGGGAGAGATGAACATTGGGATAGATGAACACTGGGATAGATGAACACTGGGATAGATGAACATTGGGATAGATGAACACTGGGATAGATGAACATTGGGATAGATGAACACTGGGATAGATGAACATTGGGATAGATGAACACTGGGATAGATGAACACTGGGCTAGATGAACACTGGGATAGATGAACACTGGGATAGATGGTTGCCATTGAAGTCCATTCTGTTGAGAAAAATCCTGGAATGTTTTCCTCAAAAACCTAAATTTCTTTTCGACTGAAGAAAGAAAGACATGGACATCTTGGATGACATCGGGGTGAGTAAATTATCAACCAAATTTTTTTTGAAAGTGAACTAATCCTTTAATGAGGACAATGATGCAATTTTCTTCTAGAAACAAACTTTGTTAAAACCTTGCTATTTTTTCTTCTAGAGTGTTTGGGACATTACCCATGTTTCCCTCAGTGACATAAACAAACTCAGTCAAGTTAATCTCACAGACATTGGGAGGTACTGATGTAATTGGGTCTCGGTTGGAGAGAACCTGGTAAAATCCATACATATCCAAACATAAATTATAAAGTCTCTTTCTTGACTACTGTGAAATTGAATTCACACCAAGAGGAAAACTTGACATGAGCAAAACAAGAGTGTGTGTGCATTTACTGTATAAGGATGTGCGATTAAAAAAATAACATTGAAATTATAGTAAACGTTTCAAAACAATCTCGAAAAAAAGCCATTTTAATGTTTTCATTGTTGTTGACAATGGCATTGTAACCATGAATCTATTTTTTTTAATGAATAAATAAATAAAACACATCTTAAAGGGGTGGTAGACCCAAACATTGACATGTTTTCATCACAGAAGCGGAGCCACTTTCTCCAGGGATTCAGTTGATTTGTAGGTGTGTGTAAAATACGAGTGTGATTGATGGGTGTACTATTATTATTATTATTATTGATCAATATGGTTTGAATATAAAATTCTGGAAGTGAGTAAATATAAGTGTTCTGGAAGAAACTAAAACCGTGCTACATTTTTTTTTTGGGGGACATTACCCTTGTTTCCCTCAAATTAATCTCAAAGAACTCGGAGGGTACTGATGTAATTGGGTCTCGGTTGGAGAAAACCTGTTTAAATCCATAAAAAACATGAATTATAAAGTCTCTTTCTTGACTACTGTGAAATGAAGTTCACAGTCTGACTGGTGCACTGCAAAAATGCTTTTCTTACTTAGTATTTTTGTCTTGTTTCCAGTCCAAATATCAAACATTTCTTAAATCAAGAAGCATTTACTAAAGTAGTAAAATTACATAAGATATTAAGTCTTGTTTTCTGGAGAAATAAATACAAATAAAGTGAGTTTTTTGCTTAAAACAAGCAAAATTATCTGAAATTATCTGGAAAATTATCTTTTCAGAAAATCTTTTTTTAAATCTGAAATATAATCTTGTTTCTGTTTGAATTAAGATTATTTTTCTGACCCCATTGGCAAATTATTCAGTTTTTTTTAAGCATCAACTCACTTAATTTTGATGAATTCCCCCGGAAATACAGATATAATATCTTATGTCATTTTACTCATCTAGTAAATGCATCTTGATTCATTTTTTTATATTTAGACTTGAAACAAGACAAAAATACGTATAAAATAAGTATAAAAAAAGCATTTTTTAGTGTCCAAGATGCAAATGTGATATGCACAATACTAGAAAGTGTCTTGTGTTTATAAGGATTTAAAAACAAACAAACATTGAATTATGGTAAAAAGTTAGAGAGTTATTCCCGTAAAAAAACAAAAAACACATTTTAATGATTTCATTGTTGTTGACAATGACATTGTAACCACAAATCTATTTTTAAATAAATAAATAAAAATAAAAAACACATCTTAAAGGGATTGTAGACCCAAACATTGAATTTTTTTTCATCAGATGTCGTTCCAAAACGGTCTGACTTAATTTCTTCCATGAAACACAGACCGAGGCGTTGCAGAATGTCCAGAGAACTCGTTGTTCATAATACCGCAATGTAAATATCACTAAAAAACACCATAAAAATAGTCCAGATATGTGCTACATTCCAGCTCTCGTCATGTATGAGTTTATTGATTTTCATCTTATAAAAATGATGGGAATTTAGGAGACTTGAGAGAAAAAATACCACGGAAAATCTGCAATAAATCTTCAAATGAACAACAGAATTGACATTTTCA
>JARPMJ010006993.1:0-17500 GCA_033366665.1 Phoxinus dragarum
CTTTTAAAAATCATATTTCATATGTAACAAAAACTGCCTTTTTCCACCTTAGAAACATTGCTAAGCTACGTAATATGCTATCAGTTTCTGATGCAGAAAAGTTAGTTCATGCATTCATGACCTCGAGACTAGATTACTGTAATGCTCTATTAGCTGGTTGTCCTGCATCCTCCGTAAACAAGCTACAGTTAGTCCAAAATGCAGCGGCTAGAGTTCTTACTAGGTCAAGAAAATATGATCATATAACACCAATCTTATCATCACTACACTGGTTACCTATAAAGTTCCGTATTAATTATAAGGTATTGTTACTGACTTATAAAGCCCTAAACGGCTTAGCTCCTGTGTATTTAAGAGATCTTCTATCGCCCTATAATCCATCGCGCTCTTTAAGATCGCTAAATTCGAGGCTTTTGGTTATACCTAGGATATCTAAGTCCACCAAAGGAGGGAGAGCATTTTCACATTTAGCTCCAAAACTCTGGAATAGCCTTCCTGATACTGTTCGTTGCTCAGACACTCGCTCTCCCAGTTCAAAACTAGACTAAAGACGCATCTCTTCAGCCAGGCATTCATATAATATTTTTAATCTTACAGTTAAATCCGGCCTCTAGTTTATAACCGCCAGAGGAGAACTGGCCCCCGACTGAGCCTGGGTTCTCCCAAGGTTTTTTTCTCCATTAGGTCACCTGATGGAGTTTTAGGTCACCATTAGGTCACCTGATGGAGTTTTAGGTCACCATTAGGTCACCTGATGGAGTTTTAGGTCACCATTGGGTCACCTGATGGAGTTTTAGGTCACCATTAGGTCACCTGATGGAGTTTTAGGTCACCATTAGGTCACCTGATGGAGTTTTAGGTCACCATTAGGTCACTTGATGGAGTTTTAGGTCACCATTAGGTCACCTGATGGAGTTTTAGGTCACCATTAGGTCACTTGATGGAGTTTTAGGTCACCATTAGGTCACCTGATGGAGTTTTTGGTCACCATTGGGTCACCTGATGGAGTTTTAGGTCACCATTGGGTCACTTGATGGAGTTTTAGGTCACCATTAGGTCACCTGATGGAGTTTTTGGTCACCATTGGGTCACCTGATGGAGTTTTAAGTCACCATTGGGTCACCTGATGGAGATTTAGGTCACCATTGGGTCACTTGATGGAGTTTTAGGTCACCATTAGGTCACCTGATGGAGTTTTTGGTCACCATTGGGTCACCTGATGGAGTTTTAAGTCACCATTGGGTCACTTGATGGAGTTTTAGGTCACCATTAGGTCACCTGATGGAGTTTTTGGTCACCATTGGGTCACTTGATGGAGTTTTAAGTCACCATTGGGTCACTTGATGGAGTTTTAGGTCACCATTGGGTCACCTGATGGAGTTTTAAGTCACCATTGGGTCACTTGATTGAGTTTTAGGTCACCATTGGGTCACTTGATGGAGTTTTAGGTCACCATTAGGTCACCTGATGGAGTTTTTGGTCACCATTGGGTCACCTGATGGAGTTTTAAGTCACCATTGGGTCACTTGATGGAGTTTTAGGTCACCATTAGGTCACCTGATGGAGTTTTTGGTCACCATTGGGTCACTTGATGGAGTTTTAAGTCACCATTGGGTCACTTGATGGAGTTTTAGGTCACCATTGGGTCACCTGATGGAGTTTTAAGTCACCATTGGGTCACTTGATTGAGTTTTAGGTCACCATTGGGTCACTTGATTGAGTTTTAGGTCACCATTGGGTCACTTGATGGAGTTTTAGGTCACCATTAGGTCACCTGATGGAGTTTTTGGTCACCATTGGGTCACCTGATGGAGTTTTAAGTCACCATTGGGTCACCTGATGGAGTTTTAGGTCACCATTGGGTCACTTGATGGAGTTTTAGGTCACCATTGGGTCACTTGATGGAGTTTTAGGTCACCATTGGGTCACTTGATGGAGTTTTAGGTCACCATTGGGTCACCTGATGGAGTTTTAAGTCACCATTGGGTCACTTGATGGAGTTTTAGGTCACCATTGGGTCACTTGATGGAGTTTTAGGTCACCATTGGGTCACTTGATGGAGTTTTAGGTCACCATTGGGTCACCTGATGGAGTTTTAGGTCACCATTTGGTCACCTGATGGAGTTTTAGGTCACCATTAGGTCACCTGATGGAGTTTTAGGTCACCATTAGGTCACTTGATGGAGTTTTAGGTCACCATTGGGTCACCTGATGGAGTTTTAGGTCACCATTGGGTCACCTGATGGAGTTTTAGGTCACCATTAGGTCACCTGATGGAGTTTTAGGTCACCATTGGGTCACCTGATGGAGTTTTAGGTCACCATTAGGTCACTTGATGGAGTTTTAGGTCACCATTGGGTCACCTGATGGAGTTTTAGGTCACCATTAGGTCACCTGATGGAGTTTTAGGTCACCACTGAAATGGTGGCTACAAAGAAATCTCTAACGTTAATTTTGGTTTCGTTGTAAGAGAAGTCACACTGACGGACAGAATTTCGCCAGAGGTTAAATTTGATCGCAGCGGTCATGAATCCAGTAGCACCTCACTGCAGTACACCAGATCCAGGGGGCGGGGTTGGATCCAGATCCAGGGGGCGGGGTTGGATCCAGATCCAGGGGGCGGGGTTGGATCCAGATCCAGGGGGCGGGGTTGGATCTAGATCCAGGGGGCGGCGTTGGATCCAGATCCAGGGGGCGGAGTTGGATCCAGATCCAGGGGGCGGAGTTGGATCCAGATCCAGGGGGCGGAGTTGGATCCAGATCCAGGGGGCGGAGTTGGATCCAGATCTAAGGGGTGGAGATGGGTATGTTTAGGTATGTTAGGTGG
This sequence comes from Phoxinus dragarum, assembly GCA_033366665.1. Taxonomy (NCBI): domain Eukaryota; kingdom Metazoa; phylum Chordata; class Actinopteri; order Cypriniformes; family Leuciscidae; genus Phoxinus; species Phoxinus dragarum. The sequence continues at coordinate 2,828 of JARPMJ010006993.1, forward strand.
GAGATCCAACTCCTCCCCCTGGATTTCGTGTTCTGCAGTGAGGACCATCTCCAAGAATCGGCCGTCTGTGACTCCAGATTTTAGCCTAGGATCAGAAGAATATTTTAGGATTTGCTAAATTTGTCTCAGATCGTGGCCAAAATCGCACAGTGTGCACTAGGGCTGTCAATCTTCCTCTATAATACTATTCGAATTCCATTCCTTATTTTATTTAATATTCGAATAATATTCGAATATTAAATGCTCAAATTCATCCCATTATTAATATTTGCGACATTACACAGGCTTATGGATCGTCAATGCCACTATAGCATTTGGTTGTTGTTGTTACACGTTCTGTCCACTAGAGGGACAGCTAACATTACAATAAACATTTAGAAACGGGTGATCGCGTTTTTTTATTAACAATAAAACAGCGGAACAAAATGAATGACTTTAATTTGGCAACTTGAATGGACATTTTTCCACTGATCAGTTGTCTGATGTTGTGTCAGATTTTCACAACTCTGTCAGTGATTGTTGCGCGGCTAGGACAGCAGACAGCTGGTAAGCCCCGTGATGAAGAGAAGAAAATAAGTCATTCTTGCCTGTTTTAGCAGCGGTTCCTTGGACAGATCGCCTATAGCTTGTCATGGTGTAGCGTTGTCAGATGTGCCCTAATGGTGTGTTCACACCGGACGCGAATAGCGCGTCAGGCGCGAAAGGACACAAAAGTGGTCAAGTGTATAACTAGACGCGGCAGGCGCGAATTTGACGCGCTATTCGCGTCCGGTGTGAACGCACAGTAAGGTTGCAAGTTGAGGAGTGATATTTCATTCAGACTTTATTTGTGATTTAATTTTCCCATTTATGATTTGAAATCCAAACACCTTCCACACATCGCTTCTCAAATTGTCAGGAGTGGTGATCTCCGTTTCCATGGAGACATTGCTCGCCGCCATTATTGACAGTATTGTTATGACGATGCAGCGTGGATAACGCGCACAATTGTGTTACGATTCAATTTTTTAATTGTTTATCAGACGAAACAAAAGCATTTCATTTTCACATGCCTGTGTAAGCCAAGTTGGCGAGAAAGGCAAGATATCATATAATAAAATAAGAAAAAAAAGAAAAAAAAAGCAATATTCGAATAGTAACTTCAGCATTCGAATAGTATTTATTTTTTTAATATTCGAATTATATTCGAATTTCGAAATTCGTTCCAACAGCCCTAGTGTGCACCCGGCTTTAGTTCGAACGACAAGCACATGAAAAGGCTTATTGTCGAGCCCTGAGACAGTCTAAAGACGGTCTCTCTCTCTCTCTCTCTCTCTCTCTCTCTCTCAGGCGGGTCTGAGGAGCATCGAGGAAGAAGCCGCTCCAGAACTGCAGCGGGCGATATCTGGAGATCTGCTGAACGACGAGGAGATGGACCGAGCGATGGACGAGGCCGGAGAGGACGGGATCTACAGGGTGGGTGGAGAACAGCACAGATCAGACCAGGGCCTCGTTTATAACCGATGCATCGCACAACACCGGCCACAAAGAGCCACACGCACAAGTTCTGGTTTATATTATATAGTATTCTGGTGCATCTGTGAGTCACTCTGATCCTGCGTACGAACAGTTTGGCGACACCGATGGTGATCTGAGGGACTGATGAAGGAAAACCACTTTAAATCCTCATTATGAGTCCCAATCATAAATACAGTAATGTTCACGATAACAGTTTAAATACATAAAAGAATGATTTAAACTATCTAATTTACACATTTAGATTAAATATATCATTCTCATTAATAGTACTTAAATTACTGGAAACCATAACCGAGAAGTTACAAACATTTTGATATTCTAATGAATAGAAATATTTGTAGTGGATGCACAGTATTTTTGTATGGATCCTACCACACTCCTATTAGTATGGATCCTACACACTCCTATTAGTATGGATCCTACACACTCCTATTAGTATGGATCCTACACACTCCTATTAGTATGGATCCTACACACTCCTATTAGTATGGATCATACACACTCCTATTAGTATGGATCCTACACACTCCTATTAGTATGGATCCTACACACTCCTATTAGTATGGATCCTACACACTCCTATTAGTATGGATCCTACACACTCCTATTAGTATGGATCCTACACACTCTATTAGTATGGATCATACACACTCTTATTAGTATGGATCATACACACTCCTATTAGTATGGATCCTACACACTCCTATTAGTATGGATCCTACACACTCCTATTAGTATGGATCCTACACACTCCTATTAGTATGGATCCTACACACTCTTATTAGTATGGATCATACACACTCCTAGTTTTATAAATGAGGCCCGCAGAGACGGCAAATGAGGAAGAGAAGGAATAAAGCCTCGCGAATCTCTCTTCTTCTGTTCACCAGAGAGCAGGCGGCCTGTTTGGAAACCATGTGGATCCATTCGCTATGGAGAGAGGAACCCATTCTCCCACCCAGATGACCAGTCAGCGCCCCCTACAGATCACAGACAGTAGAGCAGACGAGCCCGAGGCCTCGCCCTCATATGCTCATCGCCACGCCAACACCAACAACAACAACACCAACAACAACAACACCAACCATCACAGACCCCCACCGAGGTGAGCGGAAAGAACAAATAAAGAAGAATGACCCCCTAGTCAAGTTTATCCCTTAAAACTCATCTTTGAGTTACATATTTAAATGCTAAAATTCATCATGCCTTAAATGTTATGTAACTCGACACCCTTGCCTCATTTAGTATGCACATTCTATGAATATGCAAATGAGCCCCGCCTCCACTCACTCACTCACTCACTCAGAGATCCACTGGTTGACGATCACACGTTGATCTGATTGGTTACAAGGTAGTGTGTGACGTCAGAAACACCAGCGATTTCAAACCGTGTTTTTGAGACCGTCTTTGGTTCACTGCAGTTTTAAGCAGAAAATACTCAGCAATGCTGTGCACTTATGAATTTACACATGGTGTGTGTTAAAGCAGATTAATAACACCACATAGACACATAAACTACATTAAAAGCTGGATTTACACCACAGGGGGACTTTAAGCTAAGTGTATGTGGTTGTGACAAGGACGTTTGTAATGACGATAATGATGAAACGGATCTCTTTGTTTGGAGCAGATGTGGACTACATTTCCCATCATGCATCAGTGCATCCAGACCGCACGGTCCAGTGAGCGCAGCCGAGTTCCTCATCCAAGAGGTGAGATCAAACCTTCGCAGATGTCAAAAAAGAAAGAAAGCTGAAATGATTTTCACTTATTCTTCTGGTTTTGTTCCTCAGGCTCTGATCGCTGGAGGTTTGGAGAGTCTCGCCAGCGACGGCCATTTTGTGTCGGTAACGAAGGCTGAGATGGCGGTGGCGTTGAACTTGGATCTCACCGCGCTGGAGAAGAAATCAGCAGCCGTTCTTAATAAACGTAAAGGACAGTGTTTGTTCAGAAAGAGGAAGACGGCGACGTGTCGTCCAGACTCAACACACTGTCCGGTGTAATATATTCGTCAGAGCGGAGTTAAGGCCAAGACATTAACAAATCAACGTCAGGACTCTGATATAACTGTGAGGACTGGTTTATGAGCCAGTACAGCAGAAGTGTGCAAACATATTGAAAAAAGGACTGATAAATAATGGGGTTTTCTATTTATATAGAATATATAAAAATATGGTGAATTAAATATATTACAGTTATACGTATTGTCGCTGTTGGACGGAAACCTCCAAAAACTGTAAAAAAAAAAACTGACAGTAGCGGTTATGGCTTGATGACATGCTGGACTAAGACACTCATCTCCAATATTATTCAAAATGGTGAATATATAGACGTTCTGTTTCACGTTTGATACAGTAGTCAACATTTGAAGGGGATCAAAAAAGGTTCATCAAAGTTGTCTTAAGACAATAACGGTATTATTCAAAAATCATGAATAACTTTGTGACCTAATTTGCTGAAATAAAAAAAAAACACACAACATATTTCCCAACTAAACACTCCTGAAAAGTGACTCTGCTGAGGTGATTACTGTTTATTTTGCATTAAAAACTGTGAGTGAACTTGAATGTGAAAATACCATTTCCCAATATTACAACATTGCAAAGGAAACTGAGAATTGTTTTACTCGAAATGGCCAAGTACCTGTATTTTGTTTAATTTATTTACTTATTATTAAAGATTAAGTTATTATAACACAAGTGTAATGTGGGGAAATCTAGAATATGTATAGGTTATAATTGTGAGTTAAAAGCTAGACCCCCCCAAATAATAGTTTTTGTCATTTCAGTTATTTTATTAATAATGGTTATTTAATTATTCAGTACATGCACGTATATTTGTAGTATACAGCTATGTGATGGGTGTCCAGTGTGTGGCAGTAAGCCAGAAGGAAAACCCCAGAGAAAACCTAGACGAGAAAACAAGTTAGTTCACGCGAGGTTTGGAACGAGACGACGAGAATTGTGTTAGTGTTGTATAGCCTAGCTACTGGGTATCACGGAGCTGTTGTGAAGAACGATGACTGAATAAAAGAACCCAAGCAAACTATCGATTACACGCTTGTTATTTCATTCAAGTGTGCTACAAAATACTGGCGACGAGGAATGGGATCGGCGGTGCCGTTTTGAGTGAGTTATCTACGAAGACGCTGAGCATGGACATTGAGCAACGGCAAGATCAGCTGAGCGCCGCGTTGCTCCGGCTTCGGCTCGATCAGCTGCACGAGGTGTGTGTGTATGCGAAACTGTCAGTGGAGGGACAAGCCAAACGGCACTCGCTGATCAGATTAATAAGTGAATCAGTAGAGAGTGTTATAGAGACGGAAGATGGTGATGTAGCCCGCCGACATGTGGAAGATTTGTTAGAGTTTTCTAGCGCGATGACGCAAAGCAGTGATCGCGCGGTACAAGATGGTGGTGGTGACGCAGACAGAAATTCGGCGGAGCTCGCGCATTTAAAGAGACAGTACACAGAATTGCAGCATCAGTTTGAGTTGTCAACAAATGTGCTGAAAAACGAAATCCAACGCCTGAGTTTGAAAGTTCCTGATGTGTCAAGTCCCCCTGTGTTTTCCCAACATCATCATGCAGTTCCTGAAGTCACCATCCGGCGTGATTTTAAGATTAATGGCCAAATTGGAGAACGGGGTCAGAAAGATAAGCTGTCATACAATAACTTGATGCACCAAATTGATGCTGGAATGAACAAGGGACACAGAGAGTCTGAGATAATTGATGCTGTGATAAGAGCAGTCAGTCCAGGTATGAGCCTGCGTGATATGCTGGAGATCAAGACAGAGTTAACCCTTTCTCAGCTGCGCACAATTCTGAAAGGCCATTATAAGGAAGAAAGCTCAACAGACCTGTATCATCGACTGATAAATATCACTCAAGAGGGCCGTGAGTCACCACAAAACTTCCTATTCCGTGCCATTGAGCTGAAAGAAAGACTTTTAGCTGCTGCTCGAGAACCGGATGGAGAAGAATCGTACAGCCCTGATCTCATACAGAGAAGATTCCTGCGCGCACTAGGAACAGGGTTATCGAACGATCACATTAAGTATCAGCTTAAAACCTGCCTTGATGAACCTACAATCACAGATGAGGTTCTCATCACAGCTATGAACGAAGCTGCGAGTCTTGAGTGGGAACGACAGCAAAAGTTCAAGAAAAATGCCAACATCAAAGAAACTAAAGTCACTGAGGTTCCAGTAGAACTACGTCAAAGTCAAGAGAGAATGAGCCATGCTGTTGGGGGTAAAGAACAGTCCACACACACACAAGTAAAAGCTTTGAAAACCCCACAGGTCATGGACAAGAAAGACTCTGAGCTCTATGAGGTCGTCAAACAGCTGAGAGAGGAGATCGGAGAAATGAGGAAAGTGATGAGTACTTACCGTCCCACGCAGCCTCGAGAAAGAAAGCGAGGATGCCGTGGGTGTCAAGAAGATGGCGGAGGTGACCAATGCGATCATTGTTTTAAATGTGGGCAAAGTGGACATCTTTCCAGAGGGTGCAGGGGACCACCTGGAGGAAAAACAGAAAGAGGACACTCAGCTAGCAGTATGATGGTAACAACTCACACAACATCATCACTGTGGCCAGAACATCAACGGGAAATCCTGTGTGACAGTATTAAACAGCTGGAAGCTCAGGAAGCAGCAAAGCGGAAGGAGAGCTCCCTGCAGCATATCAGATCCATAACTGCTAATCAGCTGTCCACCAAACATAATGCACAGTTATTGAATTTGATCGGAGAAAAATGTATGGTGAGCTGCTTCTTTGATGGTGTAGCGACGCGCAAGCGCTATGGGATACTGGCTCACAAGTCTGTCTCATGAATGAAAAGTGGAGAAAAGAACATCTCCCACACACAACACTACGCGGCCTCGAAGAGATCCTAGGTCCTGGAAGCCTCACCGGTAGAGCAGTGAATCAAACAGTGATTCCATTCGAAAGCTGGGTCGAAGTGACATTCAAGCTGGGAACAGACAAAGCCACACCGTTGGAATTGGAGGTACCGGTATTGGTATGTAGTGATAATGAGGTGGCAGAGGAGCCCATCATTGGATACAATGTCATTGAGTACCTGCTGAACAGTGGTGTAGAGCGACCTACCAGTGTAAAGACCAAAGCCGTGAGTACTGCACTGTCCTGTGATTGCAAGAAAGCAGAGGTTGTGCTTAACTTAGTGAGAAGCCAAGATGAAGCGTTCAGCGATGGAGTTGCGAAAGTAGGAAGGTCGGTAACAAAAATTCCAGCCAAACAGGCTAGAGCTGTCAAATGTTGCATTAAGACGGGCCCTTTGTTATCTGATCAAGATGCTCTCTTTGTGCCTGATGAATGTGCGAAGTGGCCAGATGGATTGAGGGTGGAGGAAAACATCGTCTGCCTCCAGAGAGGGACCTGTTCACGTATCTGTATTCCTGTGATCAATGATACTACTCATGACATCGACTTGCCTCCACGGGCGGTTCTGGGCCATATACAGCGAGTAAAAGCCATCTACCCTGCTGAGATGAGACCAGTGACAGCTCAGAAAAAGATTGCCTGCGCAACTGTTGCACACACCACCCAAAACCTGTTCCACAAAGATGGTGAACGAGTCAGCCAATCTACAGAAAACGCAGATACTACGTTAGCGGTTCAAAGAGAAAATCTATGGGACCCTCCTGTATGCGTTGATCATCTAAAACCCGAACAGCAGCAGAAAGTGAAGCAGCTTCTAAGGGAGGAGAGTGGTGCTTTTGCTCGAGATGACAGCGATGTTGGATGTATTCCATCTCTCCAGTTAAAAATTCGCCTCAATGATACCACATTCGTGAAGCACACATACATGTCTGTCCCAAAACCACTGCGCAGAGAGGTTAAAGAATACCTGGAGGATCTGTTGAATAGGGGGTGGATTACTAAATCCAAGTCACCATATTCTTCACCGGTAGTCTGCGTGCGTAAGAAAGATGGAACTCTCCGCCTCTGCTGTGACTATCGGGAGTTGAACAAGAAATCCATTCCAGATAGACACCCAATTCCCCGCATACAGGACATGCTCGACAGCTTGGCAGGCAACACCTGGTTTTCAGTCCTTGACCAAGGCAAAGCCTATCACCAGGGGTTTGTAGAGGAATCCAGCCGACCTCTCACTGCGTTCATAACGCCGTGGGGATTATATGAATGGGTGAGGGTCCCTTTCGGATTGTCAAATGCACCTGCCGAATTCCAAAGGAGCATGGAGGAGTGCCTGAGAGAATTGCGTGATGAGGTATGTCAACCATATTTAGATGATAACTTAGTTCATTCAAAAACATTTGAGGATCATCTTCAGGACATTAGAAAAGTGCTGCAGTGTTATCAGAATCATGGTGTCAAGCTAACGCCTCGAAAATGTGAAGTGTTCCGAAATCAGGTACGATTCCTAGGGAGGCTGGTGACAAAAGATGGGTACACGATGGACCCGGCTGATATCGCTCCTGTCCAAGCACTGAAGGAAAGGACCCCTAAGACAGTTGGTGAGGTGAGAAAGTTGTTAGGATTTCTCTCCTACTACCGGTCATACATTGAAAACTTTCCCGCAAGGCTGCACCTCTTTATATGCTGCTCGCCGAAAAGAAGACGCCAACGTGGAAAGTACAGATGAAGCGGAAAGGAAAGGGGAAAAATGGCCAGGGACAGCTTGCGTCGTCACATCCAGTCACATGGACAGATGAACATCAAAAAGCCCTCTGTGAGTTAGTTGACTATTTATCTAATCCACCGGTGCTGGGATATCCAGATCTGGATGAACCCTTTGTACTCCATTGCGACGCTTCACAGGAAGGCCTCGGTGCGGTGCTTTATCAAAGGCAAAGAGGCAAGTTAGTGGTAATAGCGTACGGATCAAGAACCCTAACCCCTCCTGAGAAAAACTACCATCTTCACTCAGGAAAGTTGGAGTTTTTGGCCATGAAGTGGGCTATATGTGAGCGGTTCAGGGACTATGTCTATCATGCACCATCATTCATTGTGTACACGGACAATAACCCTCTCACGTATGTGATGTCAACGGCCAAGTTAAATGCCACAACGTACAGATGGGTAGCAGAACTAGCTGACTTTCGATTCACCATCAAATACCGTCCAGGAAAGTCAAATGGGGACGCGGATGGCTTGTCGCGTATGCCACTGCATATGGAACAGTACATGAAAACCTGTTCAGAAGAAGTGCAACCTGAAGTCATGGTTAGCATAACTCAGTCAGCGGTGGTACAGAGTCAGGAGAGAGGGCCGTGGTTGTGTCCACTTACGATTGAAACAGCATTATCGGGAGAACAGGAGGAGGAGCTGTTTACTTCAGTTGCAGAGATCCCCAAGAATGTACTGAGAAAAGCCCAAGAGGAAGACCCTGAAATCAGAGAAGCTTTAGCATACCTCAAATTGAAACCGCGGCCTATGAACAGAAGTCAGGGTAAAGAGGTGCGGGGACTGATAAGGGAACGAGCAAAATTATACTTGGATGAACATGGTCTCTTGTTTCGAAAAACAGCAACCCGCCATCAGTTGGTACTGCCTAGGAGATACCATGAGCTTGTTTATAAGGAGTTGCATCAAGACATGGGCCACCTGGGAGCAGAACGGGTGCTGAATTTAATCAGAGATCGGTTTTATTGGCCCCACATGCAAAAGGAAGTGGAACACTATGTCACTCGTGTTTGTAGTTGCTTGAGAAGCAAGCGTCCAAACAAAGTGACCCGAGCTCCTCTGATAAACATCACCACCACTTACCCATTTGAGCTGGTCTCTATTGATTTTCTACATCTAGAGAAGTGTAAGGGAGGTTATGAATACATTTTAGTTGTGATGGACCACTTTGACGCGCTTCGCACAGGCGTATGCATGCAGAAACAAGAGTGCCAAGGCGGCGGCTGAGAAGGTGTTCGGGGACTTTGTTCTGAAGTTTGGGTTCCCGACAAAACTGCATCACGACCAAGGCAGAGAGTTTGATAACAAGCTGTTTTCAAAGCTGCAAGAGTACAGTGGCGTGCAAGGCTCCCACACGACACCGTATCACCCGCAGGGGAACGGTCAAGTTGAGCGGTTTAATCGAACTTTGCTAGCCATGCTGAGGACCTTACCGGAAAACGCCAAAGCCGACTGGAAGACGTCACTTGCAAAAGTTGTGAATGCATACAACTGTACGAAAAGTGAGGCGACAGGGTTTGCTCCCTATTATCTCCTGTTCGGCCGTACTCCCAGACTGCCCATTGATATCATGTTCGGTGTACCAGCAAAGGACCAAAGCCCCTCTTACCATGACTATGCTGAGGACTGGAGGAAGAGAATGACAGAAGCTTACAAGTTAGCCTCAAGAGTGTCACACAAGGAGAAGGAAAGAGGTAAAGCTTTGTATGATAAGAAAGTACACGGAGCTGAACTGATCCCTGGGAACCGAGTACTTGTGCGAAACTTCAAGGAAAAAGGTGGACCTGGGAAGCTTCGATCATTTTGGGAAGAACAAGTTTATGTCGTCACCAAGAGGAAGTACCAGGATAGTCCCGTATATGAAGTTCAACCTGAACATGGGAAAGGGAAAACAAGAATACTACACAGGAACCTATTGTTACCGTGTGACTACTTACCGGTAGAGAGAGAATACTTACCTGGAAGACCTGAAAAAGACAACAAGAAAAGAGGCAAGACTGAAAAACAGCGACACAGCAAAATCAAACATTCTGTGACAGTTCAGATGGTGAGGATGATTGGGAATGCCTGGTTGGAGTGCCAGTCGACAAGGAAAGTCGGAGCATCAGAAATCGTCCACAGTCAAAACCTCCAGAACCTCATTCAGAAGACACGGTGATGCTGAACGATGTAGAACCAGAGGTAGAAAATGAGCAAGTAGCAGGACGGGGAGAAGATGATGTGTCATCATCCAGAGGAGAGGCTGAAGAAACTGATGATCCCGAAGAGAGTGACGGGGAGACTCCCTCACAACCTGTCTGCAAAAGAGTATATCCTTTGAGAAACAGAAAACAAAAAAAAATGTTTACTTACCATACTCTAGGTCAGCCTAGTATCGTAGATGGGTAAACTGCTGAGTTAAATTACAGTAATGAGTTCTAGTTAAAATGTTAAGAAGTTAAATTAAGACTAAGTTCATATTTTTTTTTTAGTTTTAAAGATAAATTACTAACCATAACATTCCAGAAGAAAACACAACGTAAATTGTTTCTATGGTGCAAGGTTAGATTCCTTCAGTGAACGTACAGATTCCTGTTGATAAACAGTGATGGTGGTAGAAGATCATGGTGCACAATGATGTCTGCTACAAACACACTGCATGGAAAAGGAGATACATGTTGTGTGACAGTATAGCACGAGTACTAAAACTGTTGTATCACTGACTCCTACCAAAGAAATGATCTAATGGTGGATAACCAGTAATGTATTCTGAGAATGTCGGGACTACATTCTGTTTTGTAGGGGAGAATGTGGGGAAATCTAGAATATGTATAGGTTATAATTGTGAGTTAAAAGCTAGACCCCCCCAAATAATAGTTTTTGTCATTTCAGTTATTTTATTAATAATGGTTATTTAATTATTCAGTACATGCACGTATATTTGTAGTATACAGCTATGTGATGGGTGTCCAGTGTGTGGCAGTAAGCCAGAAGGAAAACCCCAGAGAAAACCTAGACGAGAAAACAAGTTAGTTCACGCGAGGTTTGGAACGAGACGACGAGAATTGTGTTAGTGTTGTATAGCCTAGCTACTGGGTATCACGGAGCTGTTGTGAAGAACGATGACTGAATAAAAGAACCCAAGCAAACTATCGATTACACGCTTGTTATTTCATTCAAGTGTGCTACAGTAATCTTAAAAGATTGTCCCCAGCTAACAAAAAAAGGTCCCCCGAACGTCCCCTAAATGGCCTGTGCGAACGTCCCCCCGAACGTCCCCGTGTAGGGTCCGCTTGATGTCCCGCGAACGTTCGCGAAGACGTCCTCCGTACGTTCAAGAGGACGTTCACAGGACCACCAGCGGCCATTCGGGACATTAAGGGGACTTTCGCGTTTAGTCCCATGAATATTTTTATTTTATTTTATTTCTGGCTAACCAAAGAAAACAGACACGTTGTAAGGAACAAAGTATTTATTTGAACAATTGTAAAGGTGTTGTGCTCTTTCCGTGTGTGTGTGTGTGTCTTCAAACGCGCTGCAGCTGTGTGTGTGGGTCAGCTGTGGGGTTAGTCCGTTGGCAATTCTTCCACCTGGCATCTACCTAAAACAATAAAATGAACACATTCAGTAGTGTTATGATTTTATATGCCTATTTATCCATAAGTGAAATATAACGTTGTCTCATTTCAGCAACATTTAACGTTAGCTTCGTAGTGTTAGCATAACGGTTTGCAGTGGTACACGGCCGACAACTTCATCAAACGTTTTAAAAGGTACAATTTTCATAAAATGTAATCATGGATAGTGGTTACGATAACTAATGTATACTAATCTAACAATTAAAAATACCTTTTAGACAGACGAAAGGGACACCACAAGGCCGCGTCTGAGGAGGACCGTTAACTGTCACTCACTAAGCAGCTGAGCGTTGCCATGGATACATGCTGCGTGCCGTAATAAATGACGTCACTCGCTTAGGTGCATTTGATCCTATGATTTGATCGTCACTTGCATGCATGTGTGTAGCTATAATATCTGACACTTCTTCTTTTTTTTTTGAGATTCAAGTGCTATCAGTCGTCTTAAGTGCAATAATTAGAATAATATGTTTCCTAAAATAACTTATTTTGAATAAAACCAGTCCTTCGATCGCCTGACCAACAGTTTGACATGCAGCCTAAATTAGGATACTTTTATTTGTCTTACCTGTGTTATTTTCCACTTTCTTTCCAGCAATGTGCTTTTCCCTTCTTCGCATTTTCCTTGGCTGCATTCATCATTTGAAGTCGATCCATTCTTTTAGAGCTCCTGAGATTCAACCTTATTTTCTTCATACATGTGGAATAATTAGCCTATTTAATTGAATAAATTATCATGTTTTTGATGTTTAAATTATATTGGCTGAAAGCAGACTCGTGATTTGATTGCATCTTTAATTAGTGATATAAGTTATAAGTAACATGAAAGTTATTATCTTAACATTAAAATTAAAACACTAACATTTTTAACATTAACTTAATTTGACAATTAATTCAAATAATATTTTTTTACTATAATTTATTTGCAGTTACTAATACTATAACGTCAATCTGCAAAACAAAAACCATGGTTTTTAGATAAAATCCATCATCACAATTAATTAATGGATATTAAGGAATAAACAAATCCCCTTTTTAATCCAATATTGGGTTTATATTTTAGTTTAATTATTCGTTCGAGTTGCAAGATGTCCGGTCTAATGATAAAAATCAAAGGCATGGGCGACTGGATTTCCCAAGTGTTGTCATGGAAATGGCAGGTGAGGGACGAAATAGGGACGTTCGCAAACTGGCCCGGACAAATGTCCTCAGAACGTCCATCAGCGAACGTTACAAAGCGGACCAAATGCGGACGTCATCGGAATGTCCGTAAGCGAACGTTACAAAGCGGACCAAATGCGGACGTCATCGGAATGTCCGTCAGCGAACGTTACAAAGCGGACCAAATGCGGACGTCATCGGAATGTCCGTAAGCGAACGTTACAAAGCGGACCAAATGCGGACGTCATCGGAATGTCCGTCAGCGAACGTTACAAAGCGGACCAAATGCGGACGTCCTCCGAACGTTCGCTCGGGAACGTTACAATGCGGACCTAAGGGGACGTTCGAAAAGTCCGGGGGACGTCCCCTGTTAGCTGGGTCTGTGGTCAATTCTGTGGTAATATTTCGCGTCATGAGAGGGACAACACATAAAGCGTAAACAACAGAAACGCAAAAAGGCTAGCACTTGCTTTTAGTAGTGTTTACATGTGTTCCAGGCCAAAATTTAACCAAACATGTCAAGTATCGTTTACCTCGCTGTAGTGATGAAGCATGATCGAGTTCGCAGCGCAATTTCTCATGAAGTTCCGTGGCGGAGCGCGTATTGTTTTCAGAGAAACGTTTCAACAAAAAACGAACCTATCCTTTCCAGTCACGTGAATGCTTCACTTTGCGTTTTGGAAAATGTTTTAATCCACTACTCTACAGGTTTTAGGAAGTTTAAGACCATTTACTAACATTTTTATAAACATATCTGTCTTATTAGCTACATGATCATATATACCATAAAAACCATAAAATAAGTAGGGCACATTTACTTCCATAAAACAACTCTGTTGGTATTGTATAATTATTTTTACATTTCATTTATTGTACACTTTAATATGTGTATATTATCAGAAAACTAAACACATTTAGCGTCAGGCATTTATTTGTGCTTAATTGGATAAGCTTTCTCGGGTTTATGGCTTCATTTGACCTGCCACATGACACATTTCGACACTCTTGATGCTTCGATTCTTTTCCCGAAAGAATCAGAGAAAAGCTTCAAAGATTTAAGAAGTTTCATTTCTCCATCCCTAGTCCTCCTCAGACATCAGATCTGCGCGCGCATCCCGGCCCGCGCATGCGCACTGGCCTCACGTGAGCCCCGCGCTTTTATTGGATTAATGTCGGTTAATCCGCGCGCCGCTGCTGGAAGATCCTGAAAGGGTTTCAATGTTTTGAAGGCAGACACTTCGGGTGAGTAACAAATATTCTAAAGATTATATATATATTCAATGTTTATATAATTATTTATTTTAAAAACTGCATAGTTTAGTGTTTGTTTTCTTTTCTGAGCTCAAAAGTTGATATAATTTCTTTACAATCTATAGTTGGCAATTTCCATGTTTGTTTGGAATAAATTAGCCAAGTCTGTTTATTCCTTTGCACCACACTAACAAAAAAGTAGACCTACAATTTTTAAGTATTTTGGATATATCTTTACAGCCATGATTTCTAAACAGCCTACATAGTAATTTAAATAAATACTTCCATGTAGGCCTGCGTATATCACTGTATGGTATTCCAGTACCAAGTTATATCGTATTAAATGTACAATTCTCTTACTGTATTCTGGTTTGCAGTTTGATTAAGTGTAATTAAGAGCAGACAGATGCAGTGTATTTAAATGGGTCACATTTACTCTGCACAGATAA